>CM074721.1:17973895-18091791 GCA_037306005.1 Rhinophrynus dorsalis
GAGTTAAATAGCAGTGGGAAGTGTGTTCATACCTGGGAACACTGACTTGTGAAGTCCCTAGAGGGGACTGATGTGGAGAGACAAATGGGGCAAGCTGGGTTAAAAGTGGGTGGGGCTTAATCGAGAGTAGGGGCGGGGCTTAACATAAATGTGAAAAAGTGTTAGTAATAGGCTGGGGAAGGAGGAGAAGTGGGAGGGGAATGCAAGTTTACAGTGTGAGGGGTTTTAACACACTCCATGAGGGGTAAAACTTGATACAGAACCCTGTGGCAGTCAGTGGGTTAAGTGTGAATCTGATGGCTGTCTGTCCTGTGTCTTGCATGGCAAATGGTGACAGTGAAGAAGGAATTCAGCAATGAGGGCCTACCTTAACACTTTGAGTGCCATTTTGTTCCCCTGGTGATGCAGCACCGTTCAGTGGCTTTACTACAGGTCCTGCTGAGGCCACTGGGAGTCAAGGTGAGTGACTGTGTGTCAGCCATCTTTCTTTCTGGCTTTGTGTGTGTGTATGGGTGTTTGGTGTTGTGTGAGTGGGGCATGAGTGTGTAATACCTGTGAACTTTTACTTGTGGAGTCCCTCATGTGGTGCTGATGTGGAGAGAGCAATGGGGCAATCTGGGTTAAAAGGGGGCGGGGCTTAATCGCGAGTAGGGGCGGGGCTTAACATAAATATGGAAAAGTGTTAGTAATAGGCTGGGGAAGGAGGAGAAGTGGGAGAGAAATGCAAGTTTACAGTGTGAGGAGTTTGAACACACTCCCTGAGGGGTAAAACTTGATACACAACCCTGTGGCAGTCAGTGGGTTAAGTGTGAATCTGATGGCTGTCTGTCCTGTGTCTTGCATGGCAAATGATGACAGTGAAGAAATAATTGAGCAATGAGGGCCTACCTTAACCCTTTGAGTGCAATTTTGTTCCTCTGGTGCTGCAGTACAGGTCCTGCTGAGGCCTCTGGGAGTCAGGGTGAGTGACTGTGTGTGTGTATCAGCCATATGTATTTCTGGCTTTGTGTGTTGGTGCTGTGTAAGTGTGGCATGTGTGTGTGTGGTGCTGTGTGAGTGAGGGCATGTGTGTGTGGTGGTCTGTGTGTGTGAGTGGGGCATGTGTGTTTGTCTGTGGTGTACGGAGCAAGTGGCGGCCATATTGTTTTTTTCTGACTTTGATAGTGGTGGGCGGGCTGCATAGTGGGGGCGGGCCAACTCCCTGCATGATTGAATCACCCAATAGGAGTAGTAACTCCTGCATTATGCCTCCCCTGGGTGTGTTTTGGCAGGCACAAAGTCTTCTTTTATATATATAGATATATATATATATATATATCTTATATATATAAAAGAAGACTTCTGTGTGCCTGGCAAACACACCCAGGGGTGGTATTAAGGAGGAGTTACTGTTCCCATTGGGTGATACAATCATGCAGGGAGTTGGCCCGCCCCCACTATGCAGCCCACGCCCACCACTATCAAAGTCAGAAAAAAACAATATGGCTGCCATTTACTCCTACACTACAGACAAACACACATGCCCCACTCACACACACACACCACCACACCACACATATGCCCCACTCACACAGCACCAAACAGACATGCTCCCCGACTTACACACACAGCACCACATACACACACACAAAGCCAGAAATAAATATGGCTGACACACACACAGTCACTCACCCTGACTCCCAGTGGGCCTCAGCAGACCTGTAGTGCAGCACCAGGGGAACAAAATGCACTCAAAGGGTTAAGGTAGGCACCTCTGCTGAATTATTTCTTCACTGTCATCATTTGCCATGCAAGACACAGGACAGACAGCCATCAGGTACACACTTAACCCACTGACTGCCACAGGATTGTGTATCAAGTTTTACCCCTCAGGGAGTGTGTTCAAACCTCTCACACTGTAAACTTGCATTTCCCTCCCACTTCTCCTCCTTCCCCAGCCTATTACTAACACATTTACACATTTATGTTAAGCCCCCCGCCCCCTACTCGCGATTAAGCCCCGCCCACTGTTAACCCAAATTGCCCCATTGCTCTCTCCACATCAGCAGCACATGAGGGACTCCACAAGTAAAAGTTCCAAGGTTTATAACACACACATGCCCCCACTCACACAGCACCAAACACCCACACACAAAGCCAGAAAGAAAGATGGCTGACACATAGTCACTCACACTGACTCCCAGTGGCCTCAAGCAGGACCTGTACTACAGCCACTGAGGAACAAAATGGCACTCAAAGGGTTAAGGTAGGCCCTCATTGCTCAGTTATTTCTTCACTGTCATCATTTGCCATGCAAGACACAGGACAGACAGCCATCAGGTACACACTTAACCCACTGACTGCCACAGACTTGTGTATCAAGTTTTACCCCTCAGGAGTGTGTGTTCAAACCCCTCACACTGTAAACTTGCATTTCCCTCCCACTTCTCCTCCTTCCCCAGCCTATTACTAACACTTTTTCACATGTATGTTAAGCCCCGCCCCCTACTCGCGATTAAGCCCCGCCCACTTTTAAAACCGCATTGCCCCATTTGTCTCTCCACATCAGCACCACCATCAGTCCCCTCTAGGGTCTCCACAAGTCCGTTTTCCCAGGTATGAATACATTTCCCACTGCTATTTAACTCTCACATGCCTCTCTATATCTTAACACTTTGACTGCCAGAGGGGTGCACAACTCATGAGTGCATGTGTTTCTGCTCATATATGTTGTGTGTGTACATCTCTGTTACATATGTGTGTCCATCTCCAGTGAGTCTGTGTGTGTGCGTGTGTCTTTTGCATGTCTCTGCCGCTCACTGTGTGTATGTGCATACCTCCCAACATTTCACATGGCCAAAGAGGACACTGTAGTTTTAGGTGATATTGTTGGGTGCGTGGGCTGGTGGGCGGGGGCATTCGTAAGAATTTTTAGGTTATTTCATGACCTATTACTGACTATTTATGTAACTGAATAAATTATTTAGTGCAAGACTAAAGTATTTTCTTTGCACAGACTAATGTATAAGCACATATACTGACGTTTATTGCTTTATTGCTGTAGAGCAAAGTAATACACACCACACAGTCAGGGCTGGTGCAAGGATTTTTGCCACCCTAGGCAAAACCTAATTTTGCCCGCCCATTTCGCTCCGCCCCTTGTGTCCCACCCCTTTATACCCCTGCCTACTTATTCCCCACCTCTTTTTCATGATTATCCTCTCTCTGCCCCCCTGAGCCACTCTGCCCCTGGTCTGGAGATGCCTGTAAGAGATGCGCTCCAACTTGCCCCTTATCAGCTTCACTTTGGCCCACCAGCTCCACTTTGCCACCATCAGATCCAACTTGCCACCATCAGCTCCACTTTGCCCCCCATCCACTCCAACTTGCCCCCATCAGCTCCACTTTGCCCCCCATCCGCTCTATAACGTGCCCCCACCCAGCTCCACTTTGCCCCCCATCTGCTCTAACATGCCCCCCAACAGCTCCACTTTGCCCCCTCAGCTCCACTTTGCCCCCATCAGCTCCACTCTGACCCCCATCCTCTCCAACTTACCCCCATCAGCTCCACTTTGCCCCCCATCCGCTCCAACTTGCCCCCCATCCGCTCCCAACTTGCCCCCACCAGCTCCACTATGCCCCCCGATCCGCTCCAACTTGCCCCCATACCGCTCCAACTTGCCCCCCATCCGCTCCACTTTGCCCCCTCTTCAGCTCCACTTTGCCCCCCTCAGCTCATCCCAACTTGCCCACCCTCAGCTCCACTTTGACCCTCATCCGCTCCACTTTGCCCCCATCAGCTCCAACTTGCCCCCACCAGCTCCACTATGCCCCCTCAGCTCCAGCTTTCCCCTAACAGCTCCAACTTGCCCCCATCATCTCCACTTTGCCCCACATCCGCTCCAACTTGCGCCCTCAGCTCCACTATGCCCCACATCCGCTCCAACTTGCGCCTCAGCTCCACTATGCCCCCTCAGACTCCAACTTGCCCCCCATCACATACCTGTAGCTCCCGCGCAGTCTTCTCTTCAGTAATGCAGAGCACGAGGCAGGAGATCATGACTCCCAGCGCGCTCTGCATTACTAAAGATCCGACCAGATGAGGGAGTGCTGTAGCAACACAGACCTGACTGTGTTGTGGTTCCCTGCGTGGTGTGTGCGGGCGCAGCTCTTCTCCGCTGCATGCCCGCACCCCCAGTACGTGTGCGCCCTAGGCCGGCGCCTACCTTGCCTATAGGTGGAGCCGGCCCTGCACACAGTCTGACCTCCTAAAAAGAGGGACAACAGGGTGGGAAAGAGGGACAGAGGGATTTGGCCCTCAAAGAGGGACTGTCCCTCCTAAAGAGGGACACTTGGGATGTATGGTATGTGCCTGCCTGTATGTTGCATATGTCTGTGTTTATCAGTGTGTCTGCATTTCACACACGTGCGCCCAATGGTCATAACATGACGGGCAACGCCGTCCCACGTTGCTAGTATATATATATATATATATATATATATATATATATAATTTTTGATACATATCTGGAACTCATATGGTTAGATACAACCCTAGCAACTCTCTTGCATTCCCTGCTGGTCCAGTGTGGGGAGCGAGAAGTCAGTTCAGCCTCCAGCTACAACGTCCCTATCGACGCCCCCTTGTGGTCCCTGTGCAGCATGAGTGAGCAGGCGCCAGGATATTATGTCATATTCTGGCGCTCTGCATTAACAAGGAACACTAAGGCTGTCACAAAGAGTGCCTGTGCTGGTGGCAACACAGACCTCTCTTCAAAATATCGTGGGACGGTGAGGTGAGATCCTCTGATCTCCCCCACCGGCCCATGATCTAGCGGCCCATCGGGGGATGCCCGATCCCCCGATAGGACAATCCGCCCATGGCCAGAGAGATATAGCTAATAAGGAAAATAAGAGGGGGGGGGTTATTCACTAAGTGGTGATAATAGATGACTTCTCCAGTTTCTATGTTATTCTATAGATCATATGCACTAACATCTGCAATGCTGAAGAAATCTTAGTGCACTGGTTCCACAGAATAATATAGGAACTGAAGAAGTTTTCTCCTCTTTACCACCTATTTATCACTGCTTAGTGAATCTCTCCCTGCGTGTGTGTGTGTGTGTCTGCAAACAAACCTGCACTCCTCCATACCAATGTGCAAATGTGTGCCCTGACTTAGGTATATATAATAACCAGGGCTTATAATATGAAGTCCTTTGGTACTAGCCAGACCTGAAAAGTTACTCGCCCTGATAATAACTATGAAAAATTGAGGATTTAGTCCATAATTGGCCAAAGAATGTAAGCTTGCCAACCACACCAAGGCACCTCAAAATTATTATCTTATATATGCCTAAGTCAGGGCACACATTTACACGTTGGTATGGAGAAGCACAGGTTTGTTTCTTGTTTTCTATGTGCACTTTGGTTTTCGGCCCAATGTTTGTGGGGGTGCTGGAGAACCCTCTAATTCCTTGCTGCTATCTAAATGCCAGTTATTTCATCCTTTTTATCTAATTCACTACATCTGTATATTATGGTGAGTTAGAGCTGTGAGCAGGTCCAGACTGGCCATAGGGCATACCGGGCATTTGCCCGGTGGGCCAGTCCGGGCGTTTAAAAAAACAAAAACTCATTAAACGTGTTTGGGCCGTCTTTCACTTTCTGAAAGACGGCCACCTCGTTACAAGTTTCCTGGTGGGCGGGCAATCAATGTGCGGCCGTGCGGTGCACCGCACGTGTGTATAAGCTCCGCCCATGATCACCCGTCGTCGCCCCCCCATGGGCTGCACAAAAATAAAAATGGGCTGCTCAGCCTTAAATTCCCGGGCCTATTTTTTGTCCCAGTCCGGGACTGGCTGTGAGCTTTTTCTGTTTTTGCTTTCATTTCTACAAATGTGATCATTGCCCCTTCATGGGAAATTAACATGAAAAATAAGGTGTTTGTGTGCATATTGTGTGTGTATGAATGAGACTGCTAGAGTAAAAAAGATACCTTTATTGGTAACTCACTGGCTGTAGGATGCGATCTTTCAAGACAACTAGGTCTCTTCTTCAGGAGTAATAAAATAAAGACTGAATGTACAATATATGACTTTAAAACTCATGCACATTATTTTTACATTTCAATTCTACGGGCAGTAATAATCTTATCACTATGGACCATAAATCATACTCTAGGCTCTAGTAAAGTCTCTTTGAAGTTGACTACAAAATGCAAACATGATGAATTACCTTGTTCCTGTCTATGTGTATAACATATATGGTGGAGAATTGGCACTCGCTGAAGATACATTCAGCAGGTGCCTCAGAAAATACCACACATTGTACAAAATTGCACTCTCACTGTCCTGTTTCAAATGTATCTTTTCTTCTGTCTGAAATGTTTCAGTCTCCAGTTGCTACCATCATTTTTCTTTATGATAGTTGATCTATAAAAATTACCTGAAGTTTACAGATGTTGAGACCAGATGTATTTTTTAATTTTTGGTGTAGTTTCTTCTGTTATCTTGCTAATACGGTGGTAGGCAACCTTTTGGCGCTCCAGCTTCTAAGGACTAAATCTAATCTCATCCATAATCAGCCAACAGCAGCTTTGGGTTAAAATGACAGCAATACTTAAAATGTAAAAAAAAAAATGTTATAGGATTTATTCCCCTGAATAAAACAATAGCACCGCTATTGCTGAAAGATGTTTTATTCAAAAGTTATTACAGCTCAAACTTGGATTGTTTAGGTGCAATATCTCAGTGGCCTCAGATGGTACAGTGGCGCTGTTGCTACACCATGCTATGGAGACTTATGGTCAACTGAACAGAGCTGACCATACAATGGTGTAGCAAAAGCCACTGTGATACTGCAACTAAAAAAATTCAAATTTGAGCTGTAATAACTTTTGCATAAAACACCTTTCAGCAGTAGGGGTACCCTTGTTTTACTCAGGGGGAGAAACCCTACAATATATCTGTTTTACAATTTAAGTATTAATATCCCTTTGAGCGCCATGGGGGTACGAAACACATGCTTTGCGTACCCCTCTGGCACTCAGAGGATTAACGGTAGTTGTAGTCACCAACAGCTGGAATGCCACAGGTTGCTTACCACTGCCCTTGCATAATAAATGCCAGAAAGAGTTCCCAGTGAAATATATGATCGAGACGGAATTTCTTGGACAGATTCATTTCCCCTAGTTGTGATCAGATTCATTTCCCCTAGTTGTGTTCAGATTCATTTCCCCTAGTTGCGTTCAGATTCATTTCCCCTAGTTGCGTTCAGATTCATTTCCCCTAGTTGTGATCAGATTCATTTCCCCTAGTTGTGTTCAGATTCATTTCCCCTAGTTGTGATCAGATTCATTTCCCCTAGTTGTGTTCAGATTCATTTTCCCTAGTTGTGATCAGATTCATTTCCCCTAGTTGTGATCAGATGCATTTCCCCTAGTTGTGTTCAATTCATTTCCCTAGCTGTGTTCAGATTCATTTCCCCTAGTTGTGTTCAATTCATTTCCCCTAGTTGTGATCAGATGCCTTTCCCCTAGTTGTGTTCAATTCATTTCCCTGGCTGTGTTCAGATTCATTTCCCCTAGTTGTGTTCAATTCATTTCCCCTAGTTGTGATCAGATGCCTTTCCCCTAGTTGTGTTCAGATTCATTTCCCCTAGTTGTGATCAGATTCATTTCCCCTAGTTGTGTTCAGATTCATTTCCCCTAGTTGTGTTCAATTCATTTCCCTAGTTGTGTTCAGATTCATTTCCCCTAGTTGTGTTCAGATTAATTTCCCCTAGTTGTGATCAGATTAATTTCCCCTAGTTGTGTTCAGATTCATTTTCCCTAGTTGTGATCACATTCATTTCCCCTAGTTGTGTTCAATTCATTTCCCCTAGTTGTGATCTGATTCATTTCCCCTAGTTGTGATCAGATTCATTCCCCCTAGTTGTGATCAGATTCATTCCCCCTAGTTGTGATCAGATTCATTTCCCCTAGTTGTGTTCAATTCATTTCCCCTAGTTGTGATCTGATTCATTTCCCCTAGTTGTGTTCAGATTAATTTCCCCTAGTTGTGATCTGATTCATTTCCCCTAGTTGTGTTCAGATTAATTTCCCCTAGTTGTGATCTGATTCATTTCCCCTAGTTGTGTTCAGATTAATTTCCCCTAGTTGTGATCTGATTCATTTCCCCTAGTTGTGTACAGATTAATTTCCCCTAGTTGTGTACAGATTAATTTCCACTAGTTGTGATCAGATTCATTTCCCCTAGTTGTGTTCAGATTCATTTCCCCTAGTTGTGTTCAATTCATTTCCCCTAGTTGTGATCAGATTCATTTCCCCTAGTTGTGTTCAGATTCATTTCCCCTAGTTGTGTTCAATTCATTTCCCCTAGTTGTGTTCAGTTCATTTCCCCTAGTTGTGTACAGATTCATTTCCCCTAGTTGTGTTCAGATTCATTTCCCCTAGTTGTGTTCTGATTCATTTCTCCTAGTTGTGTTCAATTCATTTCCCCTAGTTTTGTTCATATTCATTTCCCCTAGTTGTGTTCAATTCATTTCCCCTAGTTTTGTTCAGGTTCATTTCCCCTAGTTGTGATCAGATTCATCTCCCCTAGTTGTGTTCTGATTCATTTCCCCTAGTTGTGTTCTGATTCATTTCCCCTAGTTGTGATCAGATTAATTTCCCCTAGTTGTGTACAGATTCATTTCCCCTAGTTGTGTTCAGATTCATTTCCCCTAGTTGTGTTCAATTCATTTCCCCTAGTTGTGTTCAATTCATTTCCCCTAGTTGTGATCAGATTCATTTCCCCTAGTTGTGATCAGTTCATTTCCCCTAGTTGTGAACAGATTCATTTCCCCTAGTTGTGTTCAGTTCATTTCCCCTAGTTGTGATCAGATTCATTTCCCTTAGTTGTGTTCAGTTCATTTCCCCTAGTTGTGTTCTGATTCATTTCTCCTAGTTGTGTTCAATTCATTTCCCCTAGTTTTGTTCATATTCATTTCCCCTAGTTGTGATCAGATTCATCTCCCCTAGTTGTGTTCTGATTCATTTCCCCTAGTTGTGTTCTGATTCATTTCCCCTAGTTGTGATCAGATTCATTTCCCCTAGTTGTGTTCAGTTCATTTCCCCTAGTTGTGTTCAGATTCATTTCCCCTAGTTGTGTTCAGATTCATTTCCCCTAGTTGTGATCAGATTCATTTCCCTAGTTGTGTTCAATTCATTTCCCCTAGTTGTGTTCAGTTCATTTCCCCTAGTTGTGATCAGATTCATTTCCCTTAGTTGTGTTCAGTTCATTTCCCCTAGTTGTGATCAGATTCATTTCCCCTAGTTGTGTTCAGATTCATTTCCCCTAGTTGTGTTCTGATTCATTTCTCCTAGTTGTGTTCAATTCATTTCCCCTAGTTTTGTTCATATTCATTTCCCCTAGTTGTGATCAGATTCATCTCCCCTAGTTGTGATCAGATTCATTTCCCCTAGTTGTGATCAGATTCATTTCCCCTAGTTGTGATCAGATTCATTTCCCCTAGTTGTGTTCAGTTCATTTCCCCTAGTTGTGTTCAGATTCATTTCCCCTAGTTGTGATCAGATTCATTTCCCTAATTGTGTTCAATTCATTTCCCCTAGTTGTGTTCAGATTCATTTCCCCTAGTTGTGTTCAATTCATTTCCCCTAGTTGTGATCAGATTCATTTCCCCTAGTTGTGTTCAGTTCATTTCCCCTAGTTGTGTTCATATTCATTTCCCCTAGTTGTGTTCAATTCATTTCCCCTAGTTGTGTTCAGATTCATTTCCCCTAGTTGTGTTCAGATCATTTCCCCTAGTTGTGATCAGATTCATTTCCCCTAGTTGTGATCAGATTCATTTCCCTAGTTGTGTTCAGATTCATTTCCCCTAGTTGTGTTCAGATCATTTCCCCTAGTTGTGTTCTGATTCATTTCCCCTAGTTGTGATCAGATTCATTTCCCCTAGTTGTGTTCATTTCATTTCCCCTAGTTGTGTTCAGATTCATTTCCCCTAGTTGTGATCAGATTCATTTCCCTAGTTGTGTTCAATTAATTTCCCCTAGTTGTGTTCAGATTCATTTCCCCTAGTTGTGTTCAATTCATTTCCCCTAGTTGTGATCAGATTCATTTCCCCTAGTTGTGTTCAGTTCATTTCCCCTAGTTGTGTTCATATTCATTTCCCCTAGTTGTGTTCAATTCATTTCCCCTAGTTGTGTACAGATTCATTTCCCCTAGTTGTGATCAGATTCATTTCCCCTAGTTGTGATCAGATTCATTTCCCCTAGTTGTGTTCAGATCATTTCCCCTAGTTGTGTTCAGATTAATTTCCCCTAGTTGTGTTCAGATCATTTCCCCTAGTTGTGATCAGATTAATTTCCCCTAGTTGTGATCAGATTCATTTCCCCTAGTTGTGTTTAGATCATTTCCCCTAGTTGTGTTCAGATTCATTTCCCTAGTTGTGATCAGATTCATTTCCCCTAGTTGTGATCAGATTCATTTCCCTAGTTCTGATCAGATGCATTTCCCCTAGTTGTGTTCAGATTAATTTCCCTAGTTGTGATCAGATTCATTTCTCCTAGTTGTGATCAGATTAATTTCCCTAGTTGTGATCAGATTCATTTCCCCTAGTTGTGTTCAGATTCATTTCCCCTAGTTGTGTTCAGATTCATTTCCCCTAGTTGTGTTCAGATTCATTTCCCCTAGTTGTGATCAGATTCATTTCCCCTAGTTGTGATCAGATTCATTTCCCCTAGTTGTGTTCACTTCATTTCCCCTAGTTGTGTTCAGATTTATTTCCCCTAGTTGTGATCAGATTTATTTCCCTAGTTGTGATCAGATTCATTTCCCCTAGTTGTGATCAGATTCATTTCCCCTAGTTGTGATCAGATTCATTTCCCCTAGTTGTGTTCAGTTCATTTCCCCTAGTTGTGATCAGATTCATTTCCCCTAGTTGTGTTCAATTCATTTCCACTAGTTGTGTTCAGTTCATTTCCCTAGTTGTGATCAGATTTATTTCCCCTAGTTGTGATCAGATTCAATTCCCCTAGTTGTGATCAGATTCATTTCCCCTAGTTGTGTTCAATTCATTTCCACTAGTTGTGTTCAGTTCATTTCCCCTAGTTGTGATCAGATTCATTTCCCCTAGTTGTGATCAGATTCATTTCCCCTAGTTGTGATCAGATTCATTTCCCCTAGTTGTGTTCAATTCATTTCCACTAGTTGTGTTCAGATTCATTTCCCCTAGTTGTGATCAGATTCATCTCCCCTAGTTGTGATCAGATTCATTTCCCCTAGTTGTGATCAGATTCATTTCCCCTAGTTGTGTTCAATTCATTTCCACTAGTTGTGTTCAGATTCATTTCCCCTAGTTGTGATCAGATTCATTTCCCTTAGATGTGATCAGATTCATTTCCCTAGTTGTGTTCAGATTAATTTCTCCTAGTTGTGATCAGATTCATTTCCCCTAGTTGTGTACAGATTCATTTCCCCTAGTTGTGTTCAATTCATTTCCCTAGTTGTGATCAGATTCATTTCCCCTAGTTGTGATCAGATTCATTTCCCCTAGTTGTGATCAGATTCATTTCCCCTAGTTGTGATCAGATTCATTTCCCCTAGTTGTGTTCAATTCATTTCCACTAGTTGTGTTCAGATTCATTTCCCCTAGTTGTGATCAGATTCATTTCCCTAGTTGTGTTCAGTTCATTTCCACTAGTTGTGTTCAGATTAATTTCTCCTAGTTGTGATCAGATTCATTTCCCCTAGTTGTGTTTAATTCATTACCCCTAGTTGTGTTCAGTTCATTTCCCCTAGTTGTGTTCCGATTCATTTCCCTTAGTTGCGTTCACACTTTCCACTTGTACAATAACACGATTACTAATGTCACTTTTTGTGTGTTCCTCTTTACACGCTTTCAGTTTGCTCATGGGAGAAATTCTGGGACTGAACATTTTTATTTATTTTTGTTCTGGTGCACTGACTGGAGTTCAAACGGCTGTCAAATTGGAACCTGCAACTAATTAGGCAGCTTCTCATTAGGACCAGGGAGAGGGAGAGGCCTTTCTGATTTATCATTTTACTCTAAAGTACCATGTGCAGGACCATTTCTACAGTGACAGTCAACCTCCCTTTTTGCTAAACATAGTATTGTAATATCTCAGGTATAATACTCATCTGTGTATAATACACAGGTGCAATTGTACCCATGATTTTTTTGCCCATTCATTCATTCATTCATTCATTCATTCCCTCTCTCCCTCTACCAAGTAAACACAATCTACTTCTTTGCTTAAAGCGGGATTATCATAATAACATTGCCCCCCAGACGATTACTAATATAGCGATAGGTAAAGCCATTCTTTCATTAGGCTGAATAAGTCTCTGAATTAGTGAGGAAATACAAATTCTTCGGCAGGAACCAGAGGACAACAGCGCAGATATCTTGGAGGAAACGTACCTCTGAGTCTGTGCTGTCCAGGGCCGGATTTGCCATTAGGCAAAGTAGGCACCTGCCTACAGGCGCCCGCCACCGAGGGGTGCCTGCCATTCCTCCCCGGCGGCAGGACATGTCTGTGCCTCCTTGGCACAGTCCTGTAGGAGGTGAGCTCCCTCGTTGCATCTTTAGGAATGCAGAGCGCTGGGAGATGACATCATCTCCCAGCGCTCTGCATTCCAGAATAGGAGACCGCGCGAGAGCTCCATCAGCTACAGGACTGTGCCAAGATGACAGATCTCCTACCAGGGAGGTAGGAAACGGACAATGTCAGGGCAACATGGAGATGGTGGGGGCAATGTTGAGCTAATGGGGGGCATGTTGGAGCCTGTGAAGGTCAATATGGAGATGGTGGGGGCAATGTGGAGCTGATGGGGGGCAAGTTGGAGCTGATGGGGTTGGGGCAATGTGAGGGGATATGGAGATGATGGGGCAATGTGAGGGGATATGGAGATGATGGGGCAATGTGAGGGGCAATTTTGAGATGATGGGGGCAAAGTGAGGGGCAATATGGAGATGATGGGGGGCAAGTTGGAGCTGATGGGGGCAATGTGAGGGGCAATATAGAGATGATGGGAGCAAGTTGGAGCAGATGGGGGGCAAGGTGAGGGGCAATATGGAGATGATGCAGGGCAATATGGAGCTGATGGGGGGCAATATGGAGCTGATGAGCATTGTGGAGGTGTCCAGTGGAGTTGGCAAATGGGGGGGGGGCGCTTCACAGTTCTGTGCCTACAGGCTCCTGAGATGTAAATCCAGCCCTGGTGCTGTCTGTCCCGTTCACTGCCAGCATTGGTGAGTGGCGTTCCTAGGTAGCTTAAGGTACCGAAATTTTGCCGACGGCTCAGGCACACAGAGTTTCTCCTGTAAGCTCTGTGCGCCTGATGCCTGCCGGAGAAGTTGTTTTTCATCAATAACGTGGACTTATTCAGTCTAATGAAAGTATGGTTTTACCTTTGCTAGGGTAGTAATTGTTTGGGGGGCAATGTTATTATAATGATAGTCCTGCTTTAACTCACCTCCTCCCGTGCTGAGCCAGCTTCAATCACTGCACAGCAGGGGGCTCTCATGCATCTGCCACCCACATCCAGCAAATCCCTGCGAGGACCTTTTCGTTTTAGCCAATGGTAATCCTTCAAGGTCCTCGCAGGGCAATACAGTACATCCAATGCATACATTTCTGTGAATTGGATGTACTGTATTGCGCTGCAAGGACCTTGTGGTATTGCCATTGGCTAAAACGAAAAGGTCCTCACAGGGATTTGCTGGAAGCGGGTAGCAGATGCAAAAGAGCCACCCGCTGTGCAGTGATTAAAGCCGGCTCCACTCCGGAGGGGGTGAGATAAGCAGAGAAGTAGATTGTGCTTACTTGGTCAAGGTAGGGAGGAATGAATGGGCAAAAAAAGAACTAATCTTTTTTTACTCATGATAATACGCACCCCCGCCCCACCCCCGGTGCAAAATTGTGCATATTATATGCAAGATTGTAAGTTATGCACTTTCAGTATATAAAATTAATCCATTTAGCCCAGAGGAAAGGTACATTTGACTAAAACTAAGTCATGGATTTTTTACAGTAAGGGCAGTAAAGTTATGGAATTCTTTGCCTCGGGATGCTGTGCTTGCATATACTGTAATTGCTTTAAAAAAGTAATGGATACCCATCTATCACATAACAATATTGAGAATTATGACAGTTGGCTTCAAAGCAGATGGGATGTTGATCCAGGGGAATATCTGACTCCCATTTGGACTCAGGAAGGAATTTTTTTTACACACTTGGGGCTAAATTGGAAATGGCTTCAATATTTGTTTTTTTTTTTTTGCCTTCCTCTGGATCAACAGGGGTGATATAGCATGGGCTGGGCTTCATGGATGCATGTCTTTTTTCATGTTACTATGTATGTGATTTCCTATATTTTAATTTTATCTTGATTTTCATTTTTATCTCATTTTTACAATTTTTTTTTCTCACCGTAAGCTCCCCGGATCTCTGTTTTCAGAGAGCTTTCTATCACAGACTGTGAGAACCAGGTCAGTTCAACACTGTAAAAAATATATAATGTAAAAATGATCGTGAAACAATGTAGAAAAAGCTTCCTCTACAGCATACAGAGCAGTCAGTGCTGCAGGAATTGTGTTACATTGTATCCCTGCATTCACAGAACGCTCTCTGGACACAGAGATTTGGGCAGCTCAATGTTGTTAAATTAAAGTGTAAGAAACATACAGTTCTCCATAGAATGTGATAGAAACTGCTGAGTCACTTCCTGTCAGAACAATCAGGAAGTAAACACAGTAAATTCACCTGGAGATCATGTCCATGGAGGCAGACATGATAGTTGCTGGCAGGACCAACACAAAGTTTCCTCCCAAGTGTCCCTCTTTAGGAGATATTAGGGGTCCATACCTCCCCAAGTGTTCCTTTTTTAGGAGATATCTGGGGTCTGTACCTCCCAAGTGTCCCTGTTTAGGAGATATTAGGGGTCCATACCTCCCAAGTGTCCTTCTTTAGGAGATATTAGGGGTCCGTACCTCCCAAGTGTCCCTCTTTAGGAGATATTAGGGGTCTGTACCTCCCAAGTGTCCCTCTTTAGGAGATGTTAGGGGTCCTTACCTCCCAAATGTCCCTCTTTAGGAGATATTAGGGGTCTGTACCCCCCAAGTGTCCCTCTTTAGGAAATGTTAGGACTCCATATACCCGAAGTGTCCCTCTTTAGTTGATATTAGGGGCTGGAGAGCACTTCAACAAATGAAGCAATTATAACTTTATGTAAATGAATGGGAATTTGGGGAGATTTGATTTGTCTGCTATGGTGCAGTTAGTCTCTATGGCCATGTAGAAAGGTGTAATCATTCCCAGTAGTTGGCCATTTGGCTCCTCTGTATCCTGGTTACTTTGTTACCATGCAATCATTTACTATCTGAAATACTATAGGATTATAGTTCATGTAATACCTATTACTAACCCAGACAAACCGGTGTAACTTCACCAGATCTACACATCTCTCCTATACCCGTATCTGGATTATTTATGATTGTTTACAGACTAGAGAAAGCTACATAATTTGGCTTCTGACGTTAGAATTGTCTGTTGATAACCATCTTTCTCTTCTTGGTTTTGAATATCAGAAAGTCGTATGAATTTGAGGATTTACTGCAGTCGTCGACAAATGGCAGGGTGGATTGGTATGCTCAGAGCAAGCTGGCACTCACTCGCACTTTATCAGAAGAAAACGTCTACGAGGACATTCTGGGTAAGAAAAGTAAATTACTGTGGTGAAACGTAGCTGGGAATCATAAAGTGTATTAGTAGGTTAGTCTGTCTAGCTGTAATTTGAAGGGGAACTCTTGAAATGTGGCTCAGTGTGTTTAACCCATAGAAGGACAGAGGCCCCCCAACCACATTTCCCCCATTGGGTATCTCCACATTGCCCCCAATGTCCATCTCCACATTGCCCCCAATATCCAACTCTCCACATTGCTCCCAATATCCATCTCTCCACATTGCCCCCAATGTCCATCTCTGCATTGCCCCCAATATCTATCTCTCCACATTGCCCCCAATGTCCATCTCCACATTGCCCCCAATATCCATTTCTCCACATTGCCCCCAATGTCTATCTCCACATTGCCCTCAATATCCATTTCTCCACATTGCCCCCAATGTCAGTCTCTCCACATTGCGCCCAATATCCATCTCTCCACATTGCCCCCAATGTCCACCATTCCACATTGCCCCCAATGTCCATCTCTCCACATTGCCCCCAATATCCATCTCTCCACATTGCCCCCAATGTCCACCACTCCACATTGCCCCCATTGACCATCTCTTACCTCCCTGGTGGTTCCGCGGCATGGCAGGAGAGGTCTGTGCTTCCTTCTGCACAGACCTCTATTAGCAGATGAAGCTCCCACGTGTTCCTCTCTCTGGTAAAGCAGAACACTGGGAGATGATGTCATTACTAGCGTGCCAGAGACAAAGAGGGATCTCAGCTGCTAATATAGGTCTGTGCTGAAAAAGGCACAGACCTCAGCTTGTTGTGGCGCCTGGTGGGGTGGGGGGTCGCAGGGGCGGCAGAGTGACGAGCCTGCTTGCATTTGCTACCCCTGTGACCCCTATCATTACGCCACTGTAGAAGGACATGCTGAGCAGCTTGCCATTTTTAGATACCAGGTGATGTAGATACTCTGTGGTATGCCCCTGTTTCCTCAAACGCAGCTTAGCACTTATCAGTTATCCCTTAACATTCTGCAACCTAGAGCAGTGGGATCTGTTAGCTGGCAGGGGAACATGGGTGCTGTTGTAATTCAACAGCTGGAGTGCCTCAGGTTGCCCAGCTCTGACTTATCTATACTGTATCACTGCTTTAACACACAATGGAAACAGGACTTCTTCCTCTGCCCTCTGGGTATAAATGGCACCCATTTAGAGACTAACAAAGCTTTTAATTTGTGCAGATTAAATAGTAAGTAACAGTGGACTCTTTCACGTTGAGAATTCACCCCTTTTCCCTAAGAACATAGAATTTGAATTTGACGGCAGATAAGAACCATTTCAGCCCATCTAGTCTGTTTATTTTCCTACTGTAAAAACCTCAAACCTTATTTGGTCCTTGGTCTTTTCTTATGTTCAGGACAGCCTTATGTGTATCCCAAGCTTGCTTACATCCCCTTAATGTATTGACCTCCACCACTTCTGCTGGTAGGCTATTCCACTTATTTACTACCCTTCAGTGAAATAAAACTTTCTTACATTATATCTAAGCCTCTGTCCCTCTTAGTTTAGACTATGGCCTCTTGCCCTAACATTTTACTCCTTTGAAATGTACGTCCATTCTGCACTTTGTTGAATCCCTTCATGTATTTGAATGTGTCTATCATATCCCCTCTCTCTCTTCTCTCCTCCAAGCTATACATGTTCAGATCCTTTAGTCTATTCCTGATATTTCTTTTCCTGTAAACCAGTCACCATTTTAGTAGCCCCTCTCTGAATTCTCTCTAGAGTATCAATATCCTTCTGGAGATGGGGTCTCCAGTACTGTACACAATACTCTGGGTCTCCAGTACTGTACACAATACTCTAGAGTATCTATATCCTTCTGGAGATGGGGTCTCTAGTACTGCACACAATAATCTAGGTGAGGTCTAACCAGAGATCTGCTTACATTCCCCGCTGCTTTGAATCATCTGCAAAAAGGTATACCTTACCTTCGAGACCTGAGATTTTGAGGGAAAACACTGAGAGTCCGAGTCAATATAATGTGTACTTAGAGTACATAAGCCTGGATTCAGTACAGGTGATAAATGATATCTGGTTTTATCTCTCAAATTCCTACTGAATTCAATGTGGAACATGTTATGTACAACCAGTGAACTTATAGGATGAATATTTCAAAGATCTTGGAAATTACTTAACCCTTTGAGTGCCAGAGGGGTACAGAACGCATTGCTTTGCAATGCATTCCGTACCCCTCCAGCACTCAAAGGGTTAAAGTCTTGATCCAGTAACGTTCCACCTCCTCACCGCTCCTCTGCTGCCAATTTCACCTGAAATGCTAATTCTACCCACAGACCGGAAGCACCCTTACCGCAGCGTTAGAGAGGGATGTGTGATAAAGGGATCCAGTCACCTAAAAACAAGTTAAATGATTTTGAAAGAGCTTTCAAAATCACCTGTATGTTGTATTAGCCATTTTCTAAACAGAAAATACGTTTTTGGTTTTGAGTTACACGTTATGCTATTTAACCCTTAGTGTTCTAGAGATGTATCCAGTGCTGCAATCCTTTAGATACCTGTCTGACAAGCTAAAGGTTAAAGAGAAAATAATATTTAGATATTAAAGGATAGTACTGTTTCATAATAAAAGCAGCTCCAATTAATCATCATTGTATTTGGGCCATGGAGAGTGTTATTTCAATTCTGTCAGAGTTGTAGTTCAAGAGTAATTGAATGATAAAGTATCCCCCTCCCGTCCATTTTACTGATGTAACACTACTCACCTCAGAGCAGCAATACTGTCCAGATGGATTGCAGAGAGGCAATCTTCAGTGATCATAAGGGAAAACCTGAAAAACCTGTCAAGGGGGGCAGGGTTTTCCTTATGATCACAGTAAGAAGATTGTCCCTTGCTGTTATCTGTCCGGTCAGGAGACCAGATTCCACATCTGAGGGGAGGTGTCTTACACTAGGTAAAAGGGGCAGGAGGGGGATACTTTATCATTCAATTATTCTTGTACTATAACGCTGAGAATATTGAAATAACACTCTCCATGGCCCAAATACTATGAAGATTAACCCCTTAAGGACCAGCCACGCACATACACGGCGGTTACTTAAGGACCATGGAGCATTTTTTTTATGCAATTCGATTCCGGACTCCCCAAACGGCGTGCAGCCGTGCGAGTAGCCCAGAATTCCATGACAGTCCAGGACCGTCATGGGTCCTTAAGGGGTTAATTGGAGCTGTTGTTTTTGTGAAACATTACTATCCCTTTAAGGCAAGGTTGATTGTTTAACATACTTTTTTTTATAACGAAATGTACCTTTCCATCTGTCCATAATGCTGTAGTGTTCGTTTTATTTTGAAATGTACTCCTCCCGCCCCTTGTCCATACGTAACGCTACCTCACCTCAGATCTGAAATCCAGTTGCTTGACCAGACAGATCTCAACGAGGGACAATATTCTGTCTATCAGTAAAATGATATCACTGCCTCACTTGACGAAGGACAGAATATTGTCCCTCGTCACTGCTCTGTGTGTGTGTGTGTATATATTTGTGTGTATGGGTATATATATATGTATGTGTGTATGTATGTATGTTTGTGTGTGTATATATTTTTTGTTTACACCTTTTTTGCCATAATATAGGACAGCCCTCACCCAGCCTGTGAGAGCTCTAATTTATTGGAAATCTAATTAAACAAGGCAAAGTGCTCTCCGTATATATGAGATGCTGTAAAAATGTTCCTGTGGTTTTTCTGGTCTACAGAGAAATTTAAACAGACAAGAGACGCCATCCTCTTAAAGCTCGTGAACCAAAATAAACAGAATTAAACCAAAACTTTCTCCTGGGATACTGTCTAAATAGGAATGTATCCTATCAGCAAAGGACTGCATACCCGAGCTCCAGAACCTAATACACAGACAGAGAGAGAATAATACACATCTCTCTACCACACGTGTGTGTGTGTTCCTCTCCTCATTGTATATATATGTCTGTATGTGTCTCTGTGGGACTGATGTGCTGTTGGAGAGTGGGGAAATACTGGTCCAAACCAACAGCACCAAAGTTCCATGCTTCCCAGGTGACCCTCCATCCTATATAATAATTTGCTAAGGATGTTTGTCAGAAGTTGTCATGTGCAGTAGAGACTGCCTGCACTTCGGCTGATACGGAGCAGGGAGCTCCAAATTCAGACCGGAGTCCCCTCTGCGCATCTTCCTGGGACCACGCCGGAGCCTGGGACCAAGTGGTCCCAGGAGGGTGTGCAGAAAGGACTACAGTTTGAATTTGGAGTGCCCCGCTCCGTATCAGCCGAAGTGCGGGCAGTCTCTACTGCGCATGACTGCAGCGGTGGCACTGTGGCCCGTGTAAACGGGCTTTTCAACTAGTACAATATATTAGGGGTTCTTCTTATTATTCTTTATTTATATAGCGCCAACTAATTCCGCAGCGCTGTACAATGGGGAATAGACATACAGTTAGGGAAAAAATTGTTTGATCCCCTGCTGATTTTGTACGTTTGCCCACTGACAAAGAAATGGTAAGTCTATAATTTTAATGGTAGGTTTATTTGAACAGTGAGAGACAGAATAACAACAAAAAAATCCAGAAAAACGCATTTCAAAACAGTTATAGTAACATAGTAAATTAGGTTGAAAAAAGACACAAGTCCATCAAGTTATAAATTGATTTGCATTTTACTGAGTGAAATAAGTATTTGACCCCTTTGCAAAACATGACTTAGTACTTGGTGGCAAAACCCTTGTTGGCAATCACAGAGGTCAGACGTTTCTTGTAGTTGGCCACCAGGTTTGCACACATCTCAGGAGGGATTTTGTCCCACATCTCTTTGCAGATCCTCTCCAAGTCATTAAGGTTTTGAGGCTGACGTTTGGCAACTCGAACCTTCAGCTCCCTCCACAGAATTTCTATGGGATTCAGGACTGGAGACTGGCTAGACCACTCCAGGACCTTAATGTGCTTTTTCTTGAGTCGCTCCTTTGTTGCCTTGGCCATGTGTTTTGGGTCATTGTCATGCTGGAATACCCATCCACTACCCATTTTCAATGCGCTGACTGAGGGAAGGAGGTTCTCACCCAAGATTTGATGGTATATGGCCCCGTCCATCGTCCCTTTGATGCAGTGAAGTTGTCCTGTCCCCTTAGCAGAGAAACACACCCAAAGCATAATGTTTCCACCTCCATGTGTGACGGTGGGGATGGTGTTCTTGGGGTCATAGACAGCATTCCTCCTCCTCCAAACACAGCAAGTTGAGTTGATGCCAAAGAGCTCAATTTTGGTCTCATCTGACCGCAACACTTTCACCCAGTTCTCCTCTGAATCGTTCAGACATTCATTGGCAAACTTCAGACAGGCCTGTACATGTGCTTTCTTGAGCAGGGGGACCTTGCGGGTGCTGCAGGATTTCAGTCCTTCACGGCGTAGTGTGTTACCAAATGTTTTCTTGATGACTATGGTCCCAGCTGCCTTGAGATCATTGACAAGATCCTCCCGTGTAGTTCTGGGCTGATTCCTCACCGTTCCCATGACCATTGAAACTCCACGAGGTGAGATCTTACATGGAGCCCCAGACCGAGGGAGATTGACAGTTATTTTGTGTTTCTTCCATTTGCAAATAATCACACCAACTGTTGTCACCTTCTCACCAAGCTGCATTGCAATGGTCTTGTAGTCCATTCCAGCCTTGTGTAGGTCTACAGTCTTGTCCCTGACATCCTTGGACAGCTCTTTGGTCTTGGACAAGGTGGAGAGTTTGGAATCTGATTGATTGATTCTATGGACAGATGTCTTTTATACAGGTAACAAGCTGAGATTAGAAGCACTCCCTTTAAGAGAGTGCTCCTAACCTCAGCTTGTTACCTGTATAAAAGACACCTGGGAGCCAGAAATCTTGCTGATTAATAGGGGGTCAAATACTTATTTCACTCAGTAAAATGCAAATCAATTGATAACTTTTTTGAAATGCGTTTTTCTGGATTTTTTTGTTGTTATTCTGTCTCTCAGTGTTCAAATAAACCTACCATTACAATTATGGACTGATCATTTCTTTGTCAGTGGGCAAACGTACAAAATCAGCAGGGGATCAAATAATTTTTCCATCACTGTACAGAGATATTAAGTAGTTCAAATCAAATGTGAAGAACAGAAGGGTCAGAGGGCCCTGCTCGTGAGAGCTTACAGTCTAGAGGAAGGAAGGTTGGACACAGAAGGAGTAAGTGCTATTGGGTGTAAATGCCTCCTGCCACATGAACTGCCAGTCAGTGGGTGGGAGAGAGAATTGCTGTTGAGTACAGTGGTCAATACCTCTCAAATGTCCCTCTTTAGAAGATATTAGGGATCCATACCCCCAAGTGTCCCTCTTTAGGAGATGTTAATGGTAAGTACCTCCCAAGTGTTCCTCTTTAGGAGATATTAGAGGTCCATACCTCCCAAGTGTCCCTCTTTACGAGATATTAGGGGTCTGTCCCTCCCAGTTGTCTCTTTTTAGGTGATATTACGGATCTATACCTCACAAGTGTCCCTCTTTAGGAGGTATTTGTGGTCCATACCTCCCAAGTGTCCCTCTTTAGGAGATATTAGGGGTCCATACCACCCAAGTGTCCTTCTGTAGGAGATATTAGGGCTTCATACATTCCAATGTCTGTCTTTAGGAGATATTAGGGCTCCATGCCTCCTAAGTGTCCCACTTTAGGAGGGGCAATCCCTTTTTGTGACCCAAATCCCTCTGTTCATCTTTCCCACCCTCTTGTCACTGTGTTTAGGAGATCAGACTGTGTGGTGTGTATATAAGTGTATCACCCTGGTGTCCCTGTGTTTAGGAGATCAGGCTGTGTGGTGTGTATATAAGTGTATCACCCTGATGTCCCTGTGTTTAGAAGATCAGACTGTGCGGTGTGTATATAAGTGTATCATCCTGGTGCCCCTGTGTTTAGGAGATCAGACTGTGTGATGTGTATAGAAGTGTATCACCCTGGTGTCCCTGTGTTTAGGAGATCAGACTGTGTGGTGTGTATATAAGTGTATCACCCTGGTGTCCCTGTGTTTAGGAGATCAGACTGTGTGGTGTGTATATAAGTGTATCACCCTGGTGTCCCTGTGTTTAGGAGATCAGACTGTGTGATGTGTATATAAGTGTATCACATTGCTCCACAGCAATAAAAGTTACAGTAATATCAGTAATATGTTTATATAGATTTGTCTGTGTAACTAAAATACTTTGATCTTGTTCTAAATCATTTATTCAGTTACACAAAGAGGTGTCAATAGGCCATGTAATAACCCAATAACTCTCTATAATGCCCTGTCCACCCCTAAAACACAAGTGTCCCTCTTTGGCCATTTGTAATGTTGGACTTATACACGTGTGAGTTAATTTACTGTATAAATATGATGTACCAAGAAAAGTGGAACCATTCTGAGGTAATAGGAGGGGAAATTAGACATTCCCATTGATTTCAATATGTCTTTTAACCCTTTGAATGCCAGAGATATGGTCACTGCAGCTTAAAAGAACCTGCCATTTAATCACAGTGTTACTATCTGGGCCTACTGCCATTACAATATCTTCTGTTTTCTGCCCAGCTGATCTTTATCTCATGGATTCTGTTTGTAGATCCCCCTTCTAAGGAAAATCCATACGAAGACATAGAGACAGATAATCGATGTCTTGGTAAGAAGTGTGTACCGGCCTTCCCTAGTCCAACAGCCTCTATCCCAGGAACACCGACCAAGGTACGGCTAATGATTTTGTAACCGAATACTTAGTATCGTTTGGTATGATATTTCATGTGTGCGTATTTAGCAGGCAGAGAGAAGCAACTGTCCCTTGAATTTTGCTTCTTAATCAGGATTGTACTCTGCTGTTTAAAGTGGAACTACCACCCGACACAATCTTTACCTTCACTAAGTCCCCATCTGGCGGCTAGCTGCTTAGTAGCGCTAGTCGCCAGAATAATTACCTTATTTAATAGATTTCTTCTCTCTTCCATGGGTGACAGGCAGGACGGAGCGCGGACATCTTCCCATTGTGACGTCCGTGCGCCTGCGCTGTCAGTCCCAGCTGGGTCTAGGAGGTGTTGCTAGGAGGCATTTGGCTCTGACTGGGACTGACAGCGCAGGCGCGCGGAAGTCACAATGGGAAGATGTCCGCGCTCCATCCTGTCTGTCGCCCAAGGAAGAGAGGAGAAATCTATTAAATAAGGTAATTATTCTGGCGACTAGCGCTACTAAGCAGCTAGTCGCCAGATGGGGACTTAGTAAAGATAAACATTGTGTGGGGTGGTAGTTCCCCTTTAATGTACAAGAAACAGGAGACTCGTTTGGTGACATTTAAGGAGACGAAGCCCCAGATCTCATGTTTAAAGAGATAGTAATACTTATTTTTTTCAGGATAAGATATTGTGTGTATTAAAGGGTTAGCAATGTTTGATTTTAATAAAATGTAATGTTGTAGATATTAAAAAAAATAAATTAACTGGTGCAAGTCCGGTCTCTCAAAATTGTATAGTTTGAGAGATATACGCTTATAAAGATCCCCCCTCCCGCCCCTTTCACAGACGTCAGCGCTGTAGCTGACAGAAGGAGATCCTGGTCCTGGGACCGGCCGGCAGCTCTTCAGCAGAGCTGAAATAATACTATCTAGAAAGGAATACTTCATTGGAACGGTCTACAAAGTGTGCTTGCAAACCAAGCACACTTTGTAGACCGTTCTAATTAAGTATTTATTTTTCGATAGCGCTATTTCGGCTCTGCTGAAGAGCCGCCGTCAGGTTGCACGACTTGAATCTCCTTCTGTCAGCTAGACAGCTGACGTCTGTGAAAGGGGAGGGGGGGTATTTATCAGTGTATATCTCTCAAACTATACAATTTTGAGAGACCGGACTTGCACCCGTTAATTTATTTTTTTAATATCTACAATATTACATTTTTATTAGTCAGACATTACTAACCCTTTAAAAAAATAAACTAAACCATGTATGTATTTTTCCCATAACGTGCATAGTTTAGGAGCAATTGTGTTCTAAAGTTTACCCCTCCCGCCCCTTTTATCTGTATCACCGGCCTAGCTGACAGAGTTTGATTGTGGTCTGCAGACCGGACAGATCGTCTGGAGAGGCGAAATAGCAGTGGATACCAAGGAAATCTTAATGACGACGGTCTACAAAGTGGGCACGGTTTGAAGGCAATAGACCATCGTCATGAAGATTTCCTTGGTATCTTCTCGTATTTCGGCTCTCCAGACAATCTGTCCTGTCTTCAGACCAGAATCAGTCTGTCCGCTTGAGCGGTGATGTAGCTTAAAGGGGCAGGAGGGGTAAACTTTAGAACACAATTGCTCCTAATCTATGCACGTTATGGGAAAAATACGTACGTGGTTTTGTTTATTTCTTTAATACATACAATATCTTATCTTGAAAAAATTAAGTATTACTATCCCTTTAAAGTCCCTGGTCTTTTACCAGCTTGAGGCATGTAATGGTGATAGTGGGCTGCACGGTGCACTAATAATGCATTAAACTGGGGAAACTCCTCAGGGTCTATGCATAGGGTTACCACCCAGCCGGTATTTTACCGGCAGGCCGGTAAAAAATTGGCTACTGTCCAATGTTAAGTCTATGGACGGAATGCCATGGCCGGTATTTTTTGGAAGAAAAGGTGGCAACCCTATCTATGCATTAAGGTGTGATAAAGAGGTGATAAAGTGGGGATGACTTCTCCAGTGATATCACTTCTCCAGTTCCTATGTTTTTCTATAGAGTCTATTCACTAAGATCCCCAAAGGTGGAAAAATCTCTTTGCATAGAAAAAATCTCTCTGCATAGACTCTATAAAATAACATAGGAACTGGAAAAGTGATATCACTGGAGAAGTTATTTCCACTTTATCACCTCTTTATCACGCCTTAGCGCATAACTTCCCTGGTCTTTTAAAAGCTTAACAAGATCCCTGCGTAAAGGGAGGAGTGAGAAGGAAAAACTGCACATGCAGATTCATAGGTCTGAAGCTCCATCAAAATTTGCAGGTGCTTGCTCACACACACATACACACATAGACGCATACACAGAAACACACACACATAAACACACATACAGGCATACACAGAAACACACACATACATGCATTCACACACAAACACACATACACGTATATACACACATACATGCATTCACACACAAACACACATACAGACTAAAACATACATATGTACACACACACATATACAAATATACACAAGCACAGACATACACACACAGACACATACACACATACACACAAACACACATACCATACATACATAAGCACATACACACACATGCATACAAACACACATACAGACTGAAACACACATATACAAATATACACAGACATACACATATACACACACACACATATATACACATGTACGCATGCACAAACACAAGTATTCACAAACACAGAAGCACACAACAAAGCGTTTCATACACTAGCACAAACACACACACAGATAAATCTGTGCTTGTTATAACATACTACATTATACATACATTATTTATCAGCGCCTCCTGTAAATTAACAGCTGGAGTTTAATGAAAGAACAAACTGTCCCTTCACATGTGAAATAGGGAATGAGTGAATTTCATGTATTCATATCCTATTTTGCAGGATTCACTGATAAGTTACTCTGCCCACAGAGACGCGTTTCGCATATTCCTGCTCTGATCTTTGCTAGCAGCATAAACAAACTCTAATCTACATGAGAGGTGCTCTAAGCAGCCTGAATGGAGGCAATACTCATAGAAAACAGACATTTTCATTGCCCCGTTGGTTCTGGCTCTGCTAGTGATTTCTGTAATCCAGGACCTGCTTGAAGATTCATATTTTAGTGAAGGAGTTTGTGTGAGATATTTCAGAGAATACGGAAATGCTGGACAGGCTGCAGTCCCCTAATTCTTGTTGTAGTACAACTCCCATCATCCTCAGGTGGCTGTTGGCCAGCTGATGATGATGGGTTTTGTAGTTCAACAACAGCAGGAGGGCAGTAAATTGTTGCTGTGGAGCCATGGAATTAACTGTATTATTAAGTGAATATCTGCCTGTAACAGTGTAATGCCCTATCACTTCACGCTTAAAATAATGTGACATAAATTATATAACAATGTAACACTTTGCTAGACAGCAACAAATGGTCTTCATTATGCCCTCCTGATAGCACTCTTCATTTCCATTACAATGTTCCTCTGTAATTGTCCTCTATTGAGGGTCATTTCTGAGTTTTCAGCCTTGTGTCTCTAGGTGACCCAAAAAAGCCCTTTCTTCAGACAAAACTCGGAGCGTCGCAGCTTCAAACTTTTGGACCTGCGGAAGTTGGGAAGGGATGGGGTTGCGTCCCCCAGTAAGCTAAGCCCCCCATCCTCCCCTAGTAGCCCGGACGATTCTTTCTTCGGTACCGGAGACCCACCGAATGGGCGCAAGAGGAGGAAAATACCAAGAGTGAGTTGATGTACACGCAGTTAATTTAACCCTTTGAGTGCCAGAGAGATAGAGCTATGGCACTCAGCTGGTTAAAATGATAGTAAATCTAAAACGTTTAACGAACACAAACACTTCATAATAATCACCCTCAACTAACACCGCCTAAAAATAATCCCTAATTTACCTTACTATGGCGAGAAAATCCTAATGGCCCCAATTCATTTTGCCTATGTGCCGTTCTTCAAGAGACATATCTTGAACAAAAGGACACACTTGAATTAAGGTGAAAGTTCCACTTTATTTTCTCAAGCTAGTTATATTACATATGAATGACACGGGCAACATATTGTCAGTTTTTAACTTTAAATTAACTAAATGTATGGTGACAGGTTCAGTTTAATTTTTTATACAGGCCGGGCCGGAGTTACATCTCAGGAGCCTGTAGGCACAGAAATCTGAAGCCCCCCCCTCCATTGGCCATCTCCACAATGCTCCTAATCTCCACATTGCCCCCATCATCTTTATATTGCCCTTACATTGTCCCCTGTCAGCTCCACATTTCCCCCACCATCTCCATATTGTCCTCACATTGCCCCCTCATCAGCTCCAACTTGCCCCCCATCAGCTCCATGTTACCCTCACATTGCCCCCCATCAGCTCAAATGTGCCCCCATCAGTTCCACATTGCCCCCACCATCTCCATATTGCCCTCACGCTGCCCCCCATCAGCTCCACATTGCCCCCACCATCTCCATATTGCCCTCCATTGGCTCCAACTTGCCCCCCATTAGCTCCACATTGCCCCCACCATCTCCATGTTGCCTTCACATTGCCCCCCTTTGGCTCCAACTTTCCCCCACCATCTCAATATTGCCCTCACATTGCCCCCCCCCCCCATTGTCCGTTTCCTACCTCCCCCTGTTGTCCGTTTCAATGTGAGAGCAACATGGAGCGGGTGCTGAGGCTAATTTAAAAAAAAAAAAAAAATTAAAAAAGCGATCCCAATCACAGACGCCCCTTTGTTGGGTGCGCCTGTAGGCAGATGCCTACTCTGCTTTATCATAAATCCGGCCCTGTATACAGGCTTGGTTCGTTAAAGCAATGTGCCGTTCAGTATGGCTAGTTTTATTGCTTGGTTTGACTATACATTTAAATTTTATAAGCCATAAGTCTACTCTCTTTTTTCAAAATGTAATACAGTTTTTTTACTCTGCCAAGCAGCTTGTCATGAAGATCAATGCCATTTTTGAGGCCCGTCGGGGCAAAAAACGAGTCAAAAGGCTGTCGCAGTCTACAGAGAACAACTCCGGAAGAGGTGAAAGAACGGGGGAAAAAATTAGACATATGTGTAAAGGAAAAAAATGGTGCAATTCTAGAACAAACAAACTGCATAATATTTAAAAAAAAAATGAAAGGGATAGTAACATTTATCTAAAAAAAAAAAATTAGGGCTTATCCTCATGAGTAAAACAAGAGAACTCCCACTACTGAGAGGTGTTTTATTCAAAAGTTATTGCAGCTCAAACTTGAATTTTTTTGGTGCAATATTGCAATGGCCTGAAATTGTACAGTGGCGCTGTTGCTATATCATCCTTTGGACAGCTCTGGTCATGGGGTAGCAACAGCACCACTGTAAAATTTCAGGCCATTGCAATATTACACTTAAAGGAGCAGTAAACTTTTATTTATGAAAACACATATTTTACAGAGCATTTCCTGATGAATAAAACATGGTCACTCCCATCGCTGTCAGATGTTTTATTCAAAATTTATAGCAGTTTAAATAACCAGGAAGTGAATTTACTGTGTTTACTTCCTGATAGTTCTAACTGACAGGAAGTGAATTTACTGTGTGTTTACTTCCTGATAGTTCTAACTGACAGGAAGTGACAGGCAGTTTCTATCACATTCTATGGAGAACTGTATGTCTCTGACTTTTCTGACTTTCCTCTCCATTAGAATCTAACAGGAAATCTAATTAGAATTTGACCACTAGAGGGCACTGCTAATGTAAAAAAACATGGGTTTAAACCGTAATAACTCTGGAAATCTGAATCTCTCAGCAGTGGGAGTATCCTTATTTTACTCAATAGGAAAATCCTTACAATATATATTTTTTCATAAAAAAAGTTTACTGCTCCTTTAAACAAAATTCAGGTTTAAGCTTTAATAACTTTTGACTAAAACACCTCTCAGCAATAGTTCAATCTTGTGATACTTCAATAGCCTGAAATTTAGAAGTGGTGCTGTTTCTATGCCATCCTATGGAGATTTATGGTTAACTGTATACATAGGATGGTGTACCAAGAGAGCCACTGCACAGTTTCAGACCATTACGATATTACACATAAAAAAATTCACATTTCAGCTGCAATAACTTTTGAATAAAACACCTCTCAGCAATGGGCGTTCCCCTGGTTAACTCAGGAGTATAAACCTTACAATTTATTTTTTACATATTAAGTTTTACTGTCTCTTTAAGCCATTGCGTGCTAGAAATGTCTCCAACAAATTGCTTTGCAATATGAGACCTCTATAGTATTTAATGAGTTTAAAGGAATAGTAATGTTTCACAAAAAAGCAGCTTCAATTAATCTTCATAGTATTTGGGCCATGGAGAGTGTTATTTCAACACTGCCAGAGTTGTAGTTCAGGAGTAATTGAATGATAAAGTATCCCCCTCCCGTCCCTTTTACCTAGTGTAACACTGGTCACCGCAGATGTGGAATCTGGTCTTAAGACCAGACAGGTCACAGCAAGGGACAATCTTACGGTGAGAAATATGAAAACACTGCCCCCCTTGACAGGTTCTTCCTTTATGCTCACTGAAGATTGTTCCTCTCTGTGATCCATCCAGACAGTCTTGCTGCTCTGAGGAGAGCAGTGTTACATCAGTAAAAGGGGCGGGAGGGGGATACTTTATCATTCAATTACTCTTGTACTACAACTCTGACAGAATTGAAATAACACTCTCCATGGCCCAAATGCTATGAAGATTTATAAACTACTTCTGATTTATAAACCTTTTAATGACAAGCACATAGAATATGAGGTTTAAAAATCAACTTAAAATGCGGGGACAAAATAAGAAACAGCAGAATCCAAGGAACTAGGGTCTGTCCTAAGAAATCAGGGACTGTTGGCTGGTATGCACTTTAACTAATTAACTCTTTCTTTTCCAGTAACAGATGACAACAGTGAGTCAGACAGTGACACAGAGGAAAAGCTGAAAGGTGAGATAGTAGTACATTTTTTTCTCTACAACACTGGTAGTCAATTGTTGGCGTATGTGGAAGATTCTTCTTCTCTTTCAGCCCCGGAGAGAGCTCATGTGCTGCTGGACAGGGATGTCAATGAGACAATTAGCATCATAAAAGGGGCATGGATTAATTTGGTGGGCTGGGCTTACTCATCTGTGTGTCATAAAGAGGGCAGAACAGGGTGAGAAGAGGGAGGAACAGGGTGAGAAGGAGTAGAAGTGTTGGGAAGTGGGAAGGAGGAGAAGTGGGCAGGAAGTGGAGGAACTGTGTGGGAAGGTGGAGAAGTGGGTGGGAAGTAGGAGGAGCAGAGTAAGAAGGAGGAGAAGTGGGAGGAACAGGGTGGGAAGGAGGAGAAGTGGGTGGGAAGTGGGAAGAACAAAGTGGGAAGGAGGGGAAGTGGGTGGGAAGTGGGAGGAACAGGGTGGGAAGGAGGGGAAATGGGTGGGAAGTGGAAGGAACAGGGTGGGAAGTAGGAGAAGTGGGAGGAAAGGATGGGAAGGAGGAGAGGTGGGTGGGAAGGTGGAGAAATGGGAGGAACAGGATGGGAAGGAGGAGAAGTGAGAGGAACAGGGTGGGAAGGAGGAGAGGTGGGTGGGAAGTGGAGGAACTGGGTGGGAAGGTGGAGAAATGGGAGGAACAGGATGGGAAGGAGGAGAAGTGAGAGGAACAGGGTGGGAAGGAGGAGAAGTGAGAGGAACAGGGTGGGAAGGAGGAGAAGTGAGAGGAACAGGATGGGAAGGAGGAGAAGTGAGAGGACCAGGGTGGGAAGGAGGAGAAGTGGGTGGGAAGTGGAGGAACAGGGTGGGAAGGTGGAGAAATGGGAGGAACAGGGTGGGAAGGAGGAGAAGTGAGAGGAACAGGGTGGGAAGGAGGAGAAGTGGGCAGGAAGTGGGAGGAACAGGGTGGGAAGAAGGGGAAATGGGTGGAAAGTGGGAGGAACAGGGTGGGAAGGAGGAGAGGTGGGTGGGAAGTGGAGGAACTGGGTGGGAAGGAGGAGAAGTGGGAGGAACAGGATGGGAAGGAGGAGAAGTGGAAAGAACAGGGTGAGAAGGAGGAGAAGTGGGCAGGAAGTGGGTGGAACAGGGTGAGAAGGAGGAGAAGTGAGAGGAACAGGGTGGGAAGGAGGAGAACTGGGTGGGAAGTGGGAGGAACAGGGTGGGGAGGAGGAGAGGTGGGTGGGAAGTGGAGGAACTGGGTGGGAAGGAGGGGAAATGGGTGGAAAGTGGGAGGAACAGGGTGGGAAGGAGGAGAAATGGCAGGAAGTTGGAAGAACAGAGGAGGAGAAGCGGGAGGGAAGTGAGGTACAGATCCCTAATATCTCCTAAAAAGGGACACTTGGGAAGTATGGACCCCTAATATTATCTATGGACAGGGGAAGGCTGGGGGAGAAAATACAATCAAGTGGCCATTTATACAATTGTTCCAGCCTACTGTCCTAGCCTACCCCATTTAGTTAAAAAAATAGGTTATACTACTAGTGTATTAAATAATTTGTGTAGCTCAATTTCAATTGTAAGTTCTGTGGTATCATGTAGCTCCATTTACAGCAACAAGTAGGATATTGAGTGAGGCAGTGGCCTACCACTTAGACACGTGACTGGCCCAGGGGGCAATTGCCTTCCAGCCCTGTGTATGGAGTGACATTTGGTACGTATGGACACCCAATATCTCCTAAAGTGCTACACTTGCGAGGTGTGGACCCCTAATAGCTCCTACACAGTAACACTTGGTAGATATGCTTTGGACATATATTGAGACCCAGGACTTAAAGTTCATTATCCATTTAAATCATATAATTTGGATTGCTCTGTTGTCTGCGAGACAAACATCACTGCTGGGAAAGGGGTGAACCAAGACTTTAAAAAGAACATTCCTGAAGAGGGTATTCTTAATTTTCCATGCGTTTTGTAGGGTTTAGAGAACTTTTAACAAAGAGAGTGTTTTCTGTAGAATGTCAGGGCATTCATGATGAACTGTTCGTTCTGTGCAGTGTAACAATGTATCTCTGTTTTGTACTGCGGTCCCAGAAACCAGGAGATAATGTGATTGATAACAAGCCGTCGCTGGGGCCTGCTGTTTAACCCCTTAGTTGCTAAATATCACCAGCATCCATGGAGTTAAATGAATGCATGCCACGATTCAGCTTGCTATCATAAGAAAGAACTTGGTGTAAAACCCCACAGATACATGTAGATCTTGTGTGATAAAACTTTATTGATTTTTAGTCCTATATAATAATTTGCTAGGATGTTTGTCAGAAGCCGTCATGCGCAGTAGAGACTGAACGAACGCACAGAATGCTGGGAGTTCTGTGCTGGGAGCACGGAATGCTGGGAGTTCTGTTCTGTGAGCACAGAATGCTGGGAGGTGTAGGAATGCTGGGAGTTCTGTGCTGGGAGCACGGAATACTGGGAGGTGTAGGAATGCTGGGAGTTCTGTGCTGGGAGCACGGAATGCTGGGAGTTCTGTGCTGGGAGCATTCTGTTCTTTAGGGCAGTCTCTACTTTGCATGACTGCGTCAGTGACAGGATGCAGGGCAGGACCGGCCTCTTAACCCTTTGGGTGCCAGAGGGGGTACCTTCATCACATCACATAACCTGGACCGTGGCCCATGTACACGAGCCTTTACACTAGTTTAAATACTAATTTTGTCCATCAAACCTAGCTTTTGTCGAAGAATCCTCCATTTGCAGCAAATGTAGATATTCCATTAAAAATCAGCTACAATAGTCATTACAACATTAACCCCTTAAGGACCCATGACGGTCCTGGACCGTCATGGAATTCCAGGCTCCCCGCGCGGCTGCATGCCGTTCGGGGAGTTCCGGAACCGATTCGCACAAAAAATTAAAAAATGCTCCGTGGTCCTTCATGGGCAGCAAAGTAAGTGCGCGGCCGGTCCTTAAGGGGTTAACAATGTCTACACTGTATTTCTGATCCATTTGATGTTAGTTTATGGACAAGATTTGATTTTCTTTGATTTTCTAAGTGACCCCCAAATATTTCAACGTTAGTATATATATATATATATATATATATATATATATATATATATATATGTATTTGTATTTTCATCTGTAAATATAAATGAAGTTCACAATGCAGTGAATTTATTATAATGGCAGTTAATACGATTGCAGCAGTCTTATACTACAAGAAAATGGTGCTGCAGTTCCAGTTGTGGTGTCAGGAAGTAGGGCAGTATGTGAGAACTCTCCAGATTTTCCCTGCAGAAATCAGTTTTCTGAGTTAAAGGAGCAGTAAATGTTTTTTATGAAAACACATATTGTATAGATATTTTCCTGCTGAATAAAACATGGTCACTCCCATCGCTGTCAGATGTTTTATTCAAGATTTATATCAGTTCAAATAAACAGGAAATGAATTTACTGTGTTTACTTCCTGATAGTTCTAACTGACAGGAAGTGAATTTACTGTGTTTACTTCCTGATAGTTCTAACTGACAGGAAGTGACAGGCAGTTTCTATCACATTCTATGGAGAACTGTATGTCTCTGACTTTTCTTACTTTCCTCTCCATTAGAATCTAACAGGAATTCTAATTAGAATTTGACCACTAGAGGGCACTGCTAATGTAAAAAATGTGGGTTTAAACTGTAATAACTCTGGAAATATAAATCTCTCGGCTGTGGGAGTGCCCTTATTTTACTCAGTAGGAAAATCCCTATGATATATATTTTTTCATAAAAATAGTTTACTGCTCCTTTAACTACCCAGTATCCCTGGACTGAGCTTGATTCTCTAGGTCACTGAATTCTCTGGGGTCAACTCCTACTTAGTTGCCTTACAATCTTAATGCCACCAGAGTGTGAGAGGATTTGCATGATAATTCTTGCCCACTGAATTATTCCACCCCTTTTGGTGGTAGCTGATTTTTCAGCCTCAGAAGGAGTAGGGAGGCAGTTTCAGGGCAGGAAAATAAGTAATTATACTTACTATGCCACACAAGTCAGAGAGCTCCACTCTGCTGATGTTAAGAATCCCTGACTACTAAACCAAAAATCTCTAAAATTGTTATACTGAAAAACAAAAAAGCAAAAGGTATAGTCAGGTTAACTGTGTAATGACAAATTCATTTTTATCTTTTTTTACTGTCCAGCTCACAGCCAGCGGCTGGTGCACGTCAAGTCCCGGATGAGCCTCACTCCGCGGTATCACACTTTGGAACGAGATCTGATTGAGTACCAGGAACGTCAGCTGTTTGAGTACTTTGTTGTAGTCTCGCTACACAAGAAGCCAGCTGGAAGTGTGTATGTCCCAGAAGTTACACAACAGTTCCCTTTAAAGGTATGAATATTACAAATTATTTCTGCAGAAATTGGCAAATATGTCCTGGCTTATTTCACGGATAAAAATTGGCAAAAATATATAATCCCTTAAAGTGAACTAATCTATCACCTTAAGTAAAAACTGGCTGTATGCGAGGTAGCCATTTGCTTATAATATAAATATATATATATATACATATATATTAGCAATAGTGGCACAGTGTTGCCCATGCTGTTTAACCCTTTGAGAAGCAGATGGGGTATACAAATGCATCGCATGATGAACAATGCGATTATGTTAATAAGCACTGAAAGGGTTAACTGAGTGGGAAAGACATATCCAGTGGATCCTTTGAGTGGTAAAGGTGTATGCTGTGCATTGGTAAACCTTCTGGCAAGTGTTTAAAGGGATAGTTAACCCCCCAAAAAACTGTAAGCGAAATCATAGGAATATTAAAAAACATACTTAATGCCCTCATTCCCATCTCTCAAACCGTTATGGTTTGACAGATGTAAGAAAATAAAGATCTCCGCTCCCTCCCCTTTCTGCCTGACAAGCTGTAAAGCTGTCAGAGGCAGAATCCGGTCAACCGACTGTTGGCGGCTCTTCAGAAGTTCTGACATCGGGATATCTAACTGTAATTACTTAATCGGTATGGTCTACAACGTGTGCCTGGTTTGCAAGCACACATTGTAGACCATTCCGATGAAGTAATCATAGTTAGCTATCTCAGTGACAGCACTCCTGAAGAGCCACCGTCTGGTCCCGGAAGCAGGATCTCATGAAGTCCGCTATACAGCGGACGCATGAGAAGGGGGTGGGAGCGGAGGTCTTTATTTGTAACGGTTTGAGAGATGGGAATGAGGGCATTAAGTATTTTTTTAATATTCCTATGATTTTGCTTACAGTTTTTTTGGGGGGTTTACTATCCCTTTAACTGTGTGACTGGTGTTTGAGTGTCAAAGAAATAATGCTCTGTATAGGTGTGTGGCACTGAAATGTGTGCCAAAGAGGTGTTCAATGCATTGGCTAGCTGTGTGCCCCTGAAAGGGGAACTCTCACCTCCATAGAAGTCCCTGACAATGACTATTAGGATGGGAAATCTCACAGTCGTTCCTTTTACCGCAGCTGGAGAGATCGTTCAAGTTTATGCGGGAAGCGGAGGACCAGCTCAAAGCGATTCCACAGTTTTGCTTTCCAGATGCAAAGGACTGGTCTCCAGTGAACCAGTTTGTCAGGTAAGGGGCTACATTTTCGTCAAAGTTCCTTTTCCCAGTTAGGCGCAAAAGGAAGTGCACACTAAAATGCTTCCCTATATATCTTGACCTCACATCCACTCCCCTTAACTTCTTGTCCCACCCCTTAGACCTTTCGTTGCCACCTCCAATAGGGCTGGATTTACATCTCAGGAGCCTGTAGGCACAGAAATCTGAAACGCCCCCCCCCCCCAAGCGTGGGCCATCTGCATTGAACACCTCCACATTGCCCCCATCATTGCCACATTGACCCCCATTAGCTCCAACTTACCACCATCATCTCCATATTGCCTTCACATTGCCCCCATCAGCTCCACATTTCCCTCACATTGCCCACTATCAGCTCCATATTGCCCCCATCAGCTCCACATTACCCCCATCATCTCCATATTACCCTCACATGGCCCCAGTGTCCGTTTCCTACCTCTTCCCTGGTGGTCCAGCGGCAAGAGAGTTCTGTGCCTCCTCCTTCTGCGCAGAGCTGTAGCTGCTGGAGCTCCCACACGGTCTTCTCTTCAGTAATGCAGAGCGCTGGGAGATGATGTCATAATGATGTCATCTCCTGGCGCTCTGTATTACTAAAAACCAGACAAGGAAGCGCAGCAGCTACAAGTCTGTGCCGAAGGAGGAGGCACAGACATGTCTTCATGGCGCTGGGCGGGAATGCAAATTTAATAATAAAAAAAAACACCACACACATGATCCCAGTGACAGGCGCCCCTCTTTTGGGTGTGTCTGTAGGCAGATGCCTACTCTGCCTAATTCTAAATCCGGCCCTGACCTCCCAGCTGAAACATGTCTTCCCTTCTTATTTTTCATGGGGAGCTCTGAATAAAGGGATCCAATTGCATTATGATATTGATTTTTTTTTTGTTTGCCTTCCCGTTGATCAACAAAACAAGTTGGACTTGGATGGACGCATGTCTTTTTTCAAAGTCACCAACTATGTTACTCTGTTTGCCCACAAGGGAGAGAACGTTTTCTTTCTGCTGAATGAAGTATTTATTAGGAAACATCTGCTGCTGACTGCTTATTACCTTATCGCAATGATGTGCCTTAAAGGAACAATAAAGATTTATTGTGGCAAAATATACACACATCGTAGACTTTTCCTGCTGAGTGCAACAAGATTACGCACACTGCTGGTTGTTGCTTAATTCAAATGTTATTACAGTTCAAACTAACACAAAATGATGGAGTTGTCACTATTACATTTTATGGAAAACTGTATCCAGGGAATCTTTGGACCTCCAGCTGTTGGGACTACAACTCCCATCAGCCCCAACCAGCCATTGGCTGGTTGGGGCTGATGGGAATTGTAGGTCCCAACAGCTAAAGGTCAAAAAAATTGACTACCCTTGCAATAGAATTAACTGTCTGGACACCAGATGGCACTGTTTCTTACAGTTAAATGTAACAAAATTTTGATCTGTTATAATTTTCGAGGGAAAACACTACAACTGATATTCTTCCAAAATAAAAATGTTCTGCTTGTTTTGATCACTTGCGTGTCAGAGAGCTGTGCAATGCACTGCACACCGCTCGCAGTCTCAGAAGGTTACGCCATGCTATTTTCATGTGTATCATTTTCAGTTAGACTACAATAATGGGAGGACAGTGGTGTAACAATAGGGGTCGCAGGGGTTGCACCTGCGACTGGGCCCGTCAGTCCAGCCTTCCCCTGCGACCCTTCTGCCTGGCGCCCACAACATTGTGCTAGCTGATCAACCTCGGCACTCTACTAATGCAGAGCGCTGGTAGATGGCATCATATCCCAGCGCTCTGCATTATGAGAGGACCGCATGGGAGCTCCACCTGTATAGAGGTCTATGCGGAAGGAGGTGCAGACCTCTACTGCCATGCCACTGGACCACCAGGGAGTTAGGAGATGGGCAATGTGGGGGCAATGTGGAGATGGGGCAGTGTGGTGGCAATGTGGAGACGGGGGGCAATGTGGTGGCAATATGGAGACTGGGGGCAATGTGGAGATGGGGGCAGTGTGGTGGCAATGTGGAGATGGGGGGCAATGTGGAGCCAATGTGGAGATGGGGGGCAATGTGGTAGAAATGTGGAGAATGGGAGCAATGTGGAGATTGGGGGCAATGTGGAGATGTGGTGGCAATGTGGAGCCAGTGTGGAGATGGGGGGCAATGTGGAGATGGGGGGCAATGTGGAGATGTGGTGGCAGTGTGGAGATGGGGGGCAATGTGGAGATTGGGGGCAATGTGGAGCCGATGTGGTGGCAATGTGGAGATGGGGAGCAATATGGAGCCAATGTGGAGATGGGGGGCAATGTGGAGATGGGGAGCAATATGGAGCCAATGTGGAGATGGGGAGCAATGTGGAGATGTGGTGGCAATGTGGAGATGGGGGGCAATGTGGTTATGTGGTGGCAATGTGGAGATGGGGGGCAATGTGGAGATGGGGAGCAATGTGGAGATGTGGTGGCAATGTGGAGATGGGGAGCAATGTGGTTATGTGGTGGCAATGTGGAGATGGGGGGCAATGTGGAGATGGGGAGCAATGTGGAGATGTGGTGGCAATGTGGAGATGGGGGGCAATGTGGTTATGTGGTGGCAACGTGGAGATGGGGAGCAATGTGGTTATGTGGTGGCAATGTGGAGATGGGGAGCAATGTGGAGATGTGGTGGCAATGTGGAAATGGGGAGCAATGTGGAGATGGGGGGCAATGTGGAGATGGCCAATGGGGGGCACAATGTGGTTGAGGGGGTAATGTCGTTGGGGGGGCATGGTAATTCTTGCATCAGGGCTCAGTGGGTTCTAGTTACGCCTCTGTGGGAGGATGTTGGTAGATAAAATTCAGGGGATTAATATTCACTCGAGCTGCCTTTATCCCGATCACACCTACATGTTCTCTATTTTTATTCTGCCAGTGAAACGTTCTCATTCGTCCTGACTGGCGAGGACGGCAGCCGGCGATTTGGATACTGTCGACGACTCCTGGTAACGATCTTGTGCTTCTTTCATTTCTGCACGCTTTAAAGGGACAGTAATACTTAAAATGTAAAAAAAATATGTTGTAGGGTTTATCCCCCTGAGTAAAACAAGAGTACTCCCACTGCTGAAAGGTGTTTCATTCAAAAGTTATTATTTTTCAAAGCTGAATTTTTTAGGTGCAATATCACAGTGGCCTGAAATTGTACAGTGGCGCTGTTGCTACACGATCCTATGGACAGCTCTGGTCCCGGGACCATAAATCTCAATAGAATGGTGTAGCAACAGCGCCACTGTACAATTTAAGGCCACTGTGATATTGCACCTAAAAATTCAACTTTGAAAATTAATAACTTTTGAATGAAACACCTTTCAGCAGTTGGAGTACCCTTGTTTTACTCAGGAGGATAACCCTACAACATATTTTTTTTACATTTTAAGTATTACTATACCTTTAAAAATCTCAAAAGCAACATTACTCATTTACTGTAAATTTAAAGGAGAACTAAGATATCCTATAAATACCAACCCTCCTCAGATTTACCTTACTATGAAAAATCCTAATAGCCCCTGCCAACTGTTTAAAACTGTCTTTATCTGAGCCTCTACTACCCGTTTAAGTGTAAAATTGCCCAGAATTACCACTGACGTCAATGCACTTTTTAACTACTTGAATTCTAGAGAGGTCTCCAAATCAATGCTTTGGAGACCTCTCTGGCATTCGTTGGGTTAAAATGTGTATTTAAAACAATGGGAATTTTGTTAAGATTTGTTGATTTGGCCCAGAGCAGGTCAATGTCTCCTTAACCCCCTGAGATCCAGAGAGATATACCAGTGCAATGTGTTGATACGTCTCTGGCATTTGGATGGTTAATGGGTCAATCGTAGAATTCTTTTAATCAGTAGAAAGATGCTGGCATTCGGAGGATTAATGGGTCAGTCAAAGAATTATTTTAATCAGTAGAAAGATGCTGGCATTTTGAGGGTTAATGGGTCAATCGTAGAATTATTTTATTCAGTAGAAAGATGCTGGCATTCTGAGGGTTAATGGGTCAATCATAGAATTCCTTTAATCAGTAGAAAGATGCTGGCATTCGGAGGGTTAATGTGTCAATCAAAGAATTATTTTAATCCGTAGAAAGATGCTGGTATTCAGAGGGTTAATGGGTCAATCAAAGAATTCTTTTAATCAGTAGAAAGATTGCTGGCATTCTGAGGGTTAATGGGTCAATCATAGAATTCTTTCAATCAGTAGAAAGATGCTGGCATTTGGATGGTTAATGGGTCAATCAAAGAATTCTTTTAATCAGGAGAAAGATGCTGGTATTCAGAGGGTTAACGTGTCAATCATAGAATTGTTTTAATCAGTAGAAAGATTGCTGGCATTCGGAGGGTTAACGGGTCAATCATAGAATTGTTTTAATCAGTAGAAAGATTGCTGGCATTCGGAGGGTTAATGGGTCAATCATAGAATTCGTTTAATCAATAGAAAGATTGCTGGCATTTGGAGGGTTAATGGGTCAGTCATAGAATTCTTTTAATCAATAGAAAGATTGCTGAGTACCCGGGCAGCACCTTTTCTGACCAGAGCAATACAGTAATTGTAAACGTAACAGGACATTACATCTGCTGCATTAATAGAATGAAATGTACATTTCTCCATTATTTCACATAATTCTCATTTTGCTTTCAAAGCCCAGTGGGAAAGGGAAACGTCTTCCCGAAGTCTACTGCATTGTGAGCCGGCTCGGCTGCTTCAACCTCTTCTCCAAGGTAAATTAGATACGGTACCACTCAGAGAGTGGGCAGAGAGTGGGACTAGCTGGTCTGGTTGGCAAGTGGTCCAGACAGGATTTTATTTAGGCAGAGTAAGTTTACGTGGACAAATTATGAAGGTGCCTCAGCTGCATACCTCCCAACATTTCAATGGAGAAAGAGGGACACTTTTTGTTTACATCATGTTTTTGAGGGCACAGCTGGTGGGTGGGACATTGCCAAGAATTTTTGGGTTATTTCATGACCTATTGACACCTATTTGTGTAACCAAATAAATGATTAGAACAATACCAAAGTATTTTATTTACACAGACTAATTTATAAACACACATACTGAAGTTTAACCCCTTAGGGACCCTTGACGTACCAGGACCGTCAAGGGTAAATTTGCTCGAAAGACCCTTGACGGTCCTGGTACGTCACGTACTTTTTACTTACAGCGCTCTACCGGGAGCACTGTAAGTAAAAATAGGGCATGAAATAGACCGCTCCAAGATCGGAGCGATCTGTTTCAAGCCCCATAGTGACGCGCCGATACACGTGACAGGTCACGTGTACCGGCTCGTCAAAGTGCCCCTATGCGGACGTTATGGGACGGAAATGTCCCATAACCTCCGGTCCTTAAGGGGTTAAACAGAAATTAGTTTTATTGCCTTGGAGCAATATGATATACATATATACAGACCACACAGTCTGATCTCCTAAAATGAGGATCAACAAGGTGAGAAAGAGGGACAGACTGATTTGGGTCTCAAACAGGAGCTGTCCTGACTAAAGAGGGACACCTGGGAAGTATGTAGCTGTGTTGGCCAGGACAACAATTAGTGTGTATGTGTAGATATCTTTCAGGACGTCGGTTCTAGTCATCCCCAGCCAGGGGGCGGTGATGAGTCCAAATTGTAGAAGGTAATGAAAGGTCGTTATTTTGTGGAAAATGATGCTGGTTCATTGAAGAAAACAATCCGATTGCACCAAAGATGTACAGACGTTTACAATTTCCAGTCTGTGTTTTTTGGGAAACTCCTTAACAGAGTGGAGGAGAGAAGGAGAATTTTTTGTTCAAAAAACTCCCTACCCAAAAACTTGATTTCTTGTTTTTAGTAGAAAGCATATTTAAGGGAATGTGAATACTAAACAATTAACAATATCTTGCATGTGCTGTGTTTCTGCAGGCTGGGGAAGCGATTTCCTTTTGCACTCCTCGCTTCCTGCTGCTTATTAAATAATAAAGTATAGCCACCTGAGCAGGAAGTGAGGAGCGCACAAGGAAAGTTCTTCCCCCGGTGTGCTGCAAAACAGAACTTGCACTACCATATATCTTAAAGGGACTCTAACCCAAAAATGCAATTTGATGTTGTATGGAAGTCTATGTAGTAACATATATATGGCTATATATATATATATATATATATATATATATATATATATATATAATTTGCTAAAGCGTGTGTAACAGTGCAGTCATGCCCAGTAGAGACTGCTGTGCGTGCTGCAGTCATGCACAGTAGAGATTGCCTGCACCACGACTGATACAGAGCTGGACACTCATCTGTATCAGCCGCGGCATGGGTAGTCTCTACTGTGCATGACTGCCAAGCGACCGGCTGGCATTGGCACTATGGCCCGTGTAACGGGCTCTTCAACTAATATATATATATAATCCAGAAAAGAGGCACTCTCAATAAATTTAGATAAATGCCTGGGTGCAGAAACAACGATGTGTAGTCTAGAGGTATAAATCAGCACGCACAGGACTGCTCTTTTGTGCTAATTGTTCTTTATTTGAAGATCAACGTTTCGATCCCATTCTGGATTGAAACGTGGATCGAATGGGATCGAAACGTTGATCTTCAAATAAAGAACAATTAGCACAAAAGAGCAGTCCTGTGCGTGCTGATTTATACCTCTAGACTATATATATATATATATATATATATATATATATATATATATTATATAATATACATCATTTGCTAGCATGTGTCATTCCCTGTGTGCGTAACACGTACGGCGGCGGTGGAGGGAAAAGCAGAGGTAGAGCGGCACGCTGCGGGGATCAGCGGCGGTGGAGGGAAAAGTAGTAGAAGAGCGGCATGCTCTGGGGATCACAGCAATACCACCTCTGTCCCCCTCCCCCGCCGCCATGCGCATGACATACACCCCATCGAACGACGGGAGTTAACCTAATATATATATACTAGTTGAACAGCCCGTTACACGGGCCACAGTGCCACTGCCACCCGGTCGCGGGGCAGTCACGCGCAGTGGAGACTGCCCGCGCCACGACTGATACAGAGCTGGACGCTCCTTGGGAGCACCCAGCTCTGTAATAGCCGCGGCGCGGCCAGTCGCTACTGCGCATGACTGCAGCATGCGCAGCAGTGTGTACTGCGCATGTCGTGGCGTTACACACAATTTAGCGAATTATTATATAGGATATCCTATATGATAATTCGCTAAAACGTGTATAACGCCGCAGTCAAGCGCAGTAGAGTCTCTACTGCGCATAACTGCCTCGCGACCGGCTAGCAGTGGCGTGATCACTGCAGTACATTCCGTCGCATACTTTCTGCCGTCATTCCCACTTTAAATAGGAAGTAACATCTTATAATTCCCTCCCCACTTATTTTACTATGGGTAGAAAATTCTAATGACCCCAGTGGACTTTTGTTTAACTTGGCACATAGGCAGTTTTGAAAGAAATGTTCAAACATGTAAAAACAAATCAAGGTGACCGGACCACTTTAAAGTAACCAGATAACGGTATCATTCACCTCCTGCAGATCTTGGATGAGGTGGAAAAGAGACGCGGCATTTCACCAGCTTTGGTACAGCCTTTCATGAGGAGTATCATGGAGGCGCCTTTCCCCGCTTTGGGCAAGAAAATCACAGTGAAGAACTTCCTGCCGGGATCTGGGACCGAGGTAATAACCAGAAGCACTGCAAGGGGGCGCAATTCCCCTGGACACACACACACAATTCAGAATGTGGATGTGGCCAGCCAAGAAGAGGCACCACCCCTAAAAATTTGTCGCTGTAGGCAATTGGCTTCTCTACCTATTGGGAAAACCAGCCCTGGGCGCAGTTCAGTAAGCTAAAGAGGTGCAGGTCTGGAGCCAATGAACTGCATTATAGGGGACAAATAAAAATCCCTCAAATTCCAATTGATTTAAAAGGTGATGTAACTCTTTGAGTGCCAGAGAGAGGTAATGCGTTGGCTATCTCTCTGGCACGCAAAGGGTTAATCCATTCGAATGATAGATAGGTCCCCAACACTGTGCATCCTAACACATTGTAGATCTTTTGGAACTGCACCTTTAATTGTGAGCAATGTGATGTTTACTTTGTCGCAGTCTGATACAATGTTACCACAAAGCTCCTCCCCCTCGGCTCTGTCCTCTAAGGTGATCGAGCTCTGCCGGCCTCTGGACTCCAGACTGGAGCATGTGGATTTTGAGACCTTATTCTCCACCCTCAGTATCCGGCACCTGGTACAAGTCTTTGCCTCTCTCCTTCTGGAACGACGGGTCATATTCATGGCGGACACCCTAAGGTAAGGCAGAATGCTGTACTGCGTTGTGGGTGTGGCCAGTTGCTCAGTTAATTTACCAGTTTATATAATGCTGTAATGGCCAGTTTATAAACTAACGTGTCCAATTTATATAATGATGTAATGTCCAGTTTGTAAACTAACATGTCCAGTTTATATAATGCTGTAGCATCCAGTTTATAAACAAATGTGTCCAGTTTATTTGCCAGTTTATATATTGCAGTAATGTCCAGTTTATGTCTTAATTTGTCTGGTTTATTTGCCAGTTTATACAATGCTTTAATGTCCAGTTTATATACTAACGTGTCCAGTTTATTTGCCAGTTTATAAATTGCGGTAATGCCCCGTTTATGTCCTAACGTGTCCAGTTTATCTACCAGTTTATACATTGCGGTAATGTCCAGTTTATATACTAACGTGTCCAGTTTATCTACCAGTTTATACATTGCGGTAATGTCCAGTTTATATACTAACGTGTCCAGTTTGTCTACCAGTTTATACATTGCAGTAATGTCCAGTTTATATACTAATGGTCCAGTTTATATACTAATGTGTCCAGTTTATCTACCAGTTTATTCATTGCAGTAATGTCCAGTTTATATACTAATGTGTCCAGTTTACCTACCGTTTATACATTGCGGTAATGTCCAGTTTATATACTAACGTGTCCAATTTATCTACCAGTTTATACATTGCAGTAATGTCCCGTTTACATACTAACGTGTCCAGTTTATCTACCAGTTTATACATTGCAGTAATGTCCCGTTTACATACTAACGTGTCCAGTTTATCTACCAGTTTATACATTGCTGTAATGTCCAGTTTATATACTAACGTGTCCAGTTTATCTACCAGTTTATACATTGCAGTAATGTCCAGTTTATATACTAACGTGTCCAGTTTATCTACCAGTTTATACATTGCAGTAATGTCCAGTTTATATATTGATGTGTTAAGTTTATTTAGCAGTGTATACATTGCAGTAATGTCCAGTTTACATGCTAATTTGCCCAGTTTATTTATCAGCATTGCTGTGATGCCCACTTTATATATTAATTTGTCCAGTTTACTTATTTGTCGAGTATATGTACTACTGTTTGTTAATGGCATTTACTAGTTGGTAAATTTCTGTAATCTCCAGGTTATTTACTAATTTGGCCAGTTTAGTTATCAGTTTAATGGCCAGATTATTCAACCCCTTGAATGTACTGGAGACGTCTCTCGCATTCACAGGTTTAATCGCTTTTTGCCTATAGTATGCTATATTTAATGGGACAGTAATGCTTAGAATTGAAAGCCATTATATTGTAGGGTTTATCATGCTGAGTAAAATGAGAGTATTCCCACTGAGGAGAGATGTTTTATTCAAAATTTATTACAGTTCAAACTTGCATATTTTGGCGTAGTATTTGCACAACCTAAAATGTTACAGTGGTGCTGTTGTTGCAGTCTATGGACACATCTGGTCAATTGACCATAAACCTCCGTAGGAAGCTGTAGCAACAGCGCCACTGTAACATTTCAGGCCATGCAAGTACTGCACCCAAAGAATTCCAGTTTGAGCTGCAATAACTTTTGAATATATCATCCCTCAGAAGTGGAGATACGAACCCTGCAATATCCTATATAATAATTTGCTAAATTGTTTGTCAGAAGCCGTCATGCACAATAGAGACGGCTGCGTGCGCTGCAGTCCTGCGCAGTACAGACTGCCCACACCGCGGCTGGTAATGGAGTGGGCGCTCCGAATTCAGACCGTAGTCTGTGTGCAGAGTAGACTACGTCTGAACTCGGAGCACCCAGCTACATTATCAGCTGCGGCGCAGGCAGTCTCTACTGTGCATGACTGCACCGCGGCTGATGCTGGGTGGCCCTGTGGCCCATGTACACGGGCTCTTCAACTAGTGTATATATATTAAATATTAAGTGTTACTACTAACCCTTCAAAGGGATAGTAATACTTCATTTATCTTTATTTTGTAGGCATAAAAAAAAAAATGAAGAATGATACAAGTCTCATCTCTCAAACCTTTATGGTTTGAGAGATATTCACAAGCAAAGTTTCCCCTCCTGCCCCTTTTACCTAGTGTAAGCCATCTCTTCTCAGATATGGAATCCAGTCCATAGACCAGACAGATAACAGCAGGGGACAATCTTCTTCCTATGAGAACAATGAAAGCCCTGCCCCCCTTGACAAGTGTTTCAGGTTTTTCCCTTATCTTAATTGAAGATTGTCCCTCTGCAGTCTACCTGGGCACCTCCCTTCTGATCTGGCTGAGCAGTGTTACATCAGTAAAAGGGGCGGGAGGGGGACACTTTGTCATTGAATTACTCTTGTACTACAACTCTGACAGAATTGAAATAAATAACACTCTCCAAAGTCCAAATACTATGATGATTAGTTAGAGCTGCTTTTATTATGAAACATTACTATCCCTTTAAACTGTTTTCTCTATCAGGCAGCAGTGGGTGGAGCTAGGGTGGAGTCATGAGAGGAGTGAATGAATGGCCATGGGAGGGGCTAATGGTGCCACTTACCTAGTTATCACATGTGCGGAACCACCGGTGAACAGCAGGAACTGACTTATCTGGTCCTGAAACAGTCAGTTACACCAACCCCGCCATGATCACAGTGATCACTAACCCATGATGTGCCAGGCATTAAGGGGCTAAAAAACATAGCAGGCAAAAAGACGCAGGAGGCCTCAACTGCATTCCTGTATCTTCCTTGTTATGTTGTCCTAAGCAGGCACGTGCACACATAGACACCAAGGGGGGCTTGAGCACCTGCCCTTTTTGTCCAAAGTGCCCTCGTGCCCTTTTAACAAAAAAAAAAAAAAAAAGTTGCCTCGCCACCCGCATTAACCCCCCCCCACCGCCCAGTCAGGTCTGTGCCTCCTTCAGGACAGACCTGTAGATGCTGTGCTCCCTCGTCAGCTCTTTAGTATTACAGGGCGCTGGGAGATGACATCATCTCCCAGCGCTCTACATGAAGAGAAGACCGCGCGGGAGCTCCAGCAGCTACAGGTCTGTGCCAAAGGAGGCACATACAGACCTCTCCTGCCGCTGGACCACCAGGGAAGAGGTAGGAAACAGACACTGGGGGGCAATGTGGAAATGATGGGGCAATATGGATCTGATGGGGGGCAAGATGGAGATGATGGCAATGTAGAGATGATGGGGCAGTGTATGTGAGAGTACGTTGGAGCTGATGGCAGTATGAAGCTGATGGGGGGCAATATGAAGAAGAAGGGGGCAATGTGAGGGTAAGTTGGAGCTAATGGGGCAATATGGAGCTGATGGGGGCAATATGGAGCTGATGGGGGCAATGTGAGGGTAAGTTGGAGCTGATGGGGCAATATGGAGCTGATGGGGGCAATGTGAGGGTAAGTTGGAGCTGACGGGGGCAATGTAGAGCTGATGGGGGCAATATAGAGCTGACAGGGGACAATGTAAGGGCAATAAGGAGATGATGGGGGGCAATGTGTAGATTAGGAACATTGTGGAGGTGTCCAGTGGAGATGGCCAATGGGGGAGGGCGCTTCAGATTTCTGTGCCTACAGGCTCCTGAGATGTAAATAATTTTCTTTTTTTTTAAATATATATTTTGAATAAATAATTATGAGAAGTGCACTTTTTTTCATTTGAGCCCCTGCCCCCCAAAATGTCTGTGCACGTCCCTGGGCCTAAGAGATAGACACTCGGTAGCAATCCGCTCCAGTACTCCAGCAGTTGACGCTTCCTCCTGTCTCCTTTTTCCTGATGTATATTACACCCTCTAGTGGGAACTGTGAGGGTTATACACCTTCCTGATACCTTATTTTTATAAAGTAAGTGCAAGATTTCCTTAAAGGGATAGAAATACCTAAAGTTTATCTAGTATTGTAGGCATAAAAAAAATATATTAAGAACTATGCAAGTCTTATCGCTCAAACCTTTATGGTTTGAGAGATATTCGCAACTAAAAGTTCCCCTCTCTGTGACGTCAGCACTCCACATGACAGATTTGGATTCTGGTCCGCAGATCAGCCAGTGGCTCTTCAGCAGAGCCGAGATCGCAGTCTTTAAAAAGAACTACTTCATTGGAATGGTCTACAAAGTATGCTTGCAAACCAGGCACACTTTGTAGACCATTCCAATGAAGTAGTTCTTTTTAAAGATCGCGATCTCGGCTCTGCTGAAGAGCCGCCGTCCAGTCTGCGGACCAAAATCCAAGTCTGTCAGCTAGACGGCCAGGAAGAGGGAACTTTAGTTGCGAATATCTCTCAAACCATTAAGGACTAAATATTTTTTAATGTCTACAATACTAAATAAACTTTAAATTAGGTATTACTATCCCTTTAAATCTTTTGAGTACCAGAATGGTTTCCAGTGCATTGCAATACCCCTCTAGCACACAATGGGTTAACACTTTGAGAGCCAGAGGGGTGCTTTGCAGTGCATTGCGTACACATCTGGTTTTCAAAGGGTCAAAAAAAAATGCCAGCGGTCACATAGTGCTTGCAGATCTGACGTTCACTGTTCAGCTTAACCCCCCTCCCAAAAAAATAAAGAAGATATTTTTGGTATTTTCCTGTTTGCGTCACCATGGAGATGAGAGTAAACACTGCAGAATCGGTGCTGATGTCACTGGATGTTTAATTATGTGTTGGAAATGCAGATCTGGGCTGAACGCCAACTTAACCCATTGAGTACTATTAGATCTTGACACATCATTTGGCTTACAAAAATGCTGTAAGTTAAAACGCTGTGTAATGCCCTCAGTGGACAGGGGAGGGCTGGCAACTTGTGACCGGGGGGGCAAATACAATCAGGTGGCCCATTTCTACTTTCGTTCCAGCCCACTGTCCCACTACAACCCCTTTTGTTAGTTGTAAAATTGTAAAAATGTTGTGAAGGCAACTCGTACCACGTAACTGGCAACTGAAAGGGTCAGTCATGTCCCATAACATTTTTTAGAGTTTTGTAGAGCTTAAAGGGATAGTAATACTTGAAAATAATTGTATTTTATATTGTAGCCTTTAAAAAAACATGAAAAATGATATAAGTCTTATCTCCCAAACCTTTATGGTTTGGGAGATATTGACATGTAAAATATTGTAAAATGCTCTTTTCCTGGCTGTTTCAGCCAAGTCTGCCATCTAGTGGACAGATTTGGAATTCGGTCCACAGAGCAACCGGCAGCTCTTTAGCAGTGCCGAGATCACCATCTTTGAAAAGAACTACTTCATGGGAACTATCTACAAAGTGTGACTGGCTTGCAAGCACACTGTGTAGACCATTCCAATCAAGAAATTCTTTTTAAAGATGGTGATCTCAGCACTTCTGGAGAGGCACAGCCAGTCCTGGGAACGGATTCCAAATCTGAAGGGTGGAGCAATGACGTAACTCCAGGGGAAACTTTACTTCTGAATATCTCCCAAACCTTTATGTCCTCTTTGTCACACGTTAGTACATCTCCCCCTGTTCTTCTTGGTACATCAGAATGAGGCTCTGATTACAAGGTGATAATGGATTGGTAATTTCACATGTTTTGTCCTTGTTTTTCAGTACTCTGTCCAAGTGTTGCCATGCTATGGTTGCCCTCATATACCCCTTCGCCTGGCAGCATACCTACATACCTGTTCTTCCACCCTCAATGATCGACATTGTGTGCTCCCCCACCCCCTTCCTGATTGGTCTCCTCTCCAGCTGTCTCCCTCGATTAAAGGAACTTCCTGTAGAAGAGGTAACAATGATCCCCTAATCACAAATGTATTGTATCAACCCTGTGGATGCTGGAGACGTCTCCAGCTCATTTTAACCCTTTGAGTGCCAGGGGGGTATGCAACACATTGTTTTTTGCAATGTGTTGTATACCCCTTTGGCACTCAAAAGGTTAACCATCTTAGTGGGGGTATGAAATACATTGATTGGGAATGCGCTGCACGTCTGGGGCTTAAAAGTTTAAAGAACTGACAAAGTTTTACTATGAACAAATATTTTTATAGTAAACATTTTCCTAATGAGTAAAGCAGTCCTGGCATGTCATGGGACCTTAAGGGGTTAAATTGTAAAGCCCTGCGTACACTTGCGGCGCTATATATAAATAAACACATACATTCATTCATTCCTGAAGCAGCAAAGCCTGCCCCCATTTCAGCGTACAAAGCACTTTTTGCTTCGGGATAGTGTAACATTTTTTTACCTTGCACAGTCCTAACAGGGGCATAAAATGTTAAAAAAAAATGATAATAATAAAAAATAATAATAATAATAAAAGATTAAAGAGTAAAATAATAAAATGTATAGACAATCTGATTTTATTGGCACTGACTGAATATAAAGTCAAGATAATGGGTTACTGTTCCTTTAAAGCAGACCCAAGTCAAGTTTACATTGTTGCGCAGGAAGTTTGACTGTCACTTTACAGCAAAATCCAGAGAGCGGATAAAATCAGGTATAAAATAATACCCTTTAGAATTAAAGATTTTTCTTCCTTTAGTGTTTGAGTTTGGATCTTTTTTTCTGCTGTATCTACCAAAATAGAGAACAAAACAAAACATATTTTTTACTATCGAGACTCGTTCCCATTGTATCTGTTCATCTGTTGACCAGATGCGAAGGAAAAGGACATTGTATCACATTTTGGCACCTGGTACAGACCAAGTTCCCCTGGAGATGAATATTGATACTAATTAGCAAATAGCTTCTGGAGACACAAATGTGGAATCACTTGCCAACAATAACTCCGATTTGGGATGGCTGTTAATTACCAGCTACTGTGTCCCAGCGTGATACGGATACATGAAAGGGAGATGTGTTAAAGGGATAGTAATACTTCATTTTATCTTTATTTTATTTTGTAGGCATTAAAAAAACATGAAGAACGATACAAGTCTTATCTCTCAAACCTTTATGGTTTGAGAGATATTCACAAGCAAAGTTTCCCCTCCCGCCCCTTTTACCTAGTGTAAGCCATCTCTTCTCAGATGTGGAATCCAGTCCATAGACCAGACAGATAACAGAAGGGGACAATCTTCTTCCTATGAGAACAATGAAAGCCCTGCCCCCCTTGACAGGTTTTTCCCTTATCTTAATTGATGATTGCCCCTCTCTGCAGTCTACCTGGGCACCTCCCTTCTGATCTGGCTGAGCAGTGTTACATCAGTAAAAGGGGAGGGAGGAGCCATCTCTTCTCAGATGTGGAATGTAGTCTACAGACCAGACAGATAACAGAAGGGGACAATCTTCTTCCTATGAGAACAATGAAAGCCCTGCCCCCCTTGACAAGTTTTTCAGGTTTTTCCCTTATCTTAATTGAAGATTGTCTCTCTCTGCAGTCTACCTGGGCACCTCCCTTCTGATCTGGCTGAGCAGTGTTACATCAGTAAAAGGGGCAGGAGGGGGATACTTTGTCATTGAATTACTCTTGAACTACAACTCTGACAGTAATGAAATAACACTCTCCAAAGTCCAAATAATATGATGATTAATCAGAGCTGCTTTTATTATGAAACATTACTATCCCTTTAAGTGGGATATGTCATGGTCTACAGCAATTTTGCATTGTTTTTGTATTTAAAGGAGCAGTAAACTTTTATTTATGAAAACACATATGGTATAGAGCTTTTCCTGCTGAATAAAACAAGGTCACTCCCATCGCTGTCAGATATTTTATTCAAAATGTATAATAGTTTAAATAATCAGGAAGTGATTTTACTGTGTTTACTTCCTGATAGTTCTAACTGACAGGAAGTGAGTTTACTGTGTTTACTTCCTGATAGTTCTAACTGACAGGAAGTGACTCAGCAGTTTCTATCACATTCTATGGAGAACTGTATGTCTCTGACTTTTCTGACTTTCCTCTCCATTAGAATCTAACAGGAAAACGAATTAGAATTCGACCACTAGAGGGCACTGGTAATGTAACAAACCATGGGTTTAAATTGTAATAACTCTGGAAATATAAATCTCTCAGCAGTGGGAGTACCCTTATCTTACTCAATAGGAAAATCCCTACAATATATATTTTTTCATAAAAAAAAGTTTACTGCTCCTTTAATATATATAATGTTAGTTCCTGGCTGAGAAGGATTGATAGGTAGGATGGAGAGCAGTGTGATATGTTAATATCTGGCTGGCATACTGTCCAGTACTGTCTAACATGTATAAACTTGACATGTAAATAAAGTTAGCTATCTTATAAATTATTATCTGCAGTAAAAATGACAAACATGAAGAAATATAGATGCTTTGAAAGCTCTTTCAGAATCACCAGTTTGTTACAAAGTAACAGTTCCGCTTCAAGGTGCAGTAATTCCATTCTCTGTGTCCGGGAATGTTGGGTCCCAGTGCCCTATGTCTCCTGTGCGCAGGACTGAATGAGTTATTTTTGGAGTGAGTCCAGGACAACAGAGGATCTGTCATTTCTGGTCAGCAGCAGTGAAACCTCAGACCGCAACTGTAGGCTTCACACTGTGCCAGGCTACTGATCACAGTCCTTGTGGCAGGAAGGAAAAAACACAGGAACTGGAGACTGGAAATAACCCTTGGGTACGGGAAGTAAATTGAATTTCTTTTGTTTTCCTGCAGGTTTTGCTGGTTGACCTTGTTAATGACCGCTTCCTGAGACAGGTGAGTAAGAGTGAATATTCTAGGATGTGTATTTAAAGGGGAATAATGCACTCTTTATTTACACAATAATTACCTAAGTAGGTGCCCATCAGACAGCAGTCGGGTAGATCTACCTAAATGTTTTTTGCATTATATCTGCAGTTTCCTGTATAAAATGATCCTGTCACATCTGCCTTAAAGGGATAGTAATACTTAAAATGTAAAAAAAAATATGTTGTAGGGTTTATCCCCCTGAGTAAAACAAGGACACTCCCACTGCTGAAAGGTGTTTCATTCAAAAGTTATTAATTTTCAAAGTTGAATTTTTTAGGTGCAATATCACAGTGGCCTGAAATTGTAGAGTGGCGCTGTTGCTACACGATCCTATGGACAGCTCTGGTCAATTGACCATAAATCTCCATAGGATGGTGTAGCAACAGCGCCACTGTACAATTTCAGGCCACTGTGATATTGCACCTAAAAAATTCAACTTTGAAAATTAATAACTTTTGAATGAAACACCTTTCAGCAGTGGGAGTGCCCATGTTTTACTCAGGGGGATAAACTCTACAACATATTTTTTTTTACATTTTAAGTATTACTATCCCTTTAAAGGGGAACTTCACCCCAAATAAAGTCTCCCCTCCAGCAATTAGGCGGCTCTGCAGCAGTGCCGAGATCTTGTTAATGAAGAAAAAATATTTCACTTCAACTGTCTTCTACGTGTTCTTGGAAACCAAGCCTTTGAAGTGAAATATTTTTTCTTCATTAACGAGATCTTGGCACTGCTGCAGAGCCACTGGATGGCCCCAGTATTGGATTCCCGGGCAGTCTGCAAGACGGTGATATTGGGGAAAGGGGAGGGAGGGGGAGACTTTGAAATTGAAATTGATTTTCTCACAAACCATAAAGGTTTGAGAGATGCGATTTGGGACATTAACAATCTTTTTTTAAGTTGTATAAAATGGGGATTAGTAAAAGTAAAGTATTACTATCCCTTTAAAGATATATATTTTAAGACTTATAAGCTTTTAAAGTCCCCCCCCACCCCTTTTACTCACATCAGTGCTCTAGCTGACAGACAGAGATTCTGGTCATTTGACCGGATGGCTCTTCAGTAGAGCCGAAATAGCGTTATCAGCAAATAAATACTTAATTAGAATGGTCTACAAAGTGTGTCTGCCTCCCAGATGAACCTCCCAGGCACACCTCCCAGGCACACCTCCCAGACACACCTCCCAGACACACCACCCATACACACCTCCCATACATGTCTCCTGGGACTTTAAAAACGTATAAATCTTAAAATATACATCTTTAAGCAACAGGATTTACTGCATTTCATTTATTTTTTTCATAAGTAGCCTAAAAATTCTTGAAAATGCCCTGCCTACCATCCACACCCCCAGAAATGCCACCTAAATCAGAAGTGTCCCTCTTTGACCATTTGAAATGTTGGGCGGTATGAAAGTTACATCCTGAGGTGGGGCATCAGGACTGCTCCTGCTGCCCCCCAGCAACAAATCTCCCATCCAGTTCAGCTGGGAGATCAATAGTGGCGAGACAGGAGAGCAAGAGAGCTCCCTCTTCTTCCATTTTACCTGAAGGACCCAGGTAGGAGGGAGCGGGAATTGGGAAACCATCTCATGGCAATAAGGGAAAGCCTCCCACATTGACATGAAAGGGTTTCTCGATCCCGCCCACTTCTGTCCAGTACTTAAGGTACAATGGTCGCAGGGGAGCTCCGTTGCTCCCCTGTATTGGCACTATTGATCTCCCAGCTGAATCGACTGGGAGATCAGTAGCGAGCAGTGGCCACCGCCTGCGACCCCCTCGCCCGCAGTAGTCACTTACCTGATCTCCCACTCGGCGCGCCGCTGTAGTAATACAGAGCGCTGGGAGATGACATCATCTCCCAGCCTCTGCATTACTAGAGCGGCGCGCGGGAGCTTCAGTTGCAGAGATCTGTGCCGAAGGAGGCACAGATCTGTAAAGACACTCCGCTAGACCACCAGGGACTGGAGGTAGGGGCATTGTGGAGATGAAGGGGGCATTGTGGAGATGAAGGGGACATTGTGGAAGGGGCATTGTGGAGATGGAAGGGGGCATTGTGGAAGGGGGCATTGTGGAGATGGAAGGGGGCATTGTGGAGATGAAGGGGGCAATGTGGAGATGAAGGGGGCATTGTGGAAGGGGCAATGTGGATGAGGGGGCCAATGTGGGCGGGGGGGCCCCATGGCAATTCTTGCACCAGGGCTCGGTGGCTTCTAGTTACGCCTCTGGTAGCGAGGGGCATCAGTAGCGGTCCTAGATGCTCCACCATGAGGCCAGACATACAATAAATAAAAAAAAAGTGCTGCCATGCTAGAAAAGCTGTGCCACACACCTGCTAGTATATATATAATATATAGATATATTCTTTGAGGTGGTGTAAAGGTGCTTTTGGCCCTTTAAGCACCAATGGGGTGAACAGATAGAGGATACTTTGCTACCACTGATGTATTGCATGGATCCTGTGAGCATGGAACCGTTTCCTTCTGTTCCAGATGGACGATGAGGACTCCATCCTTCCCCGGAAGCTGCAGGCAGCTCTAGAACAGATTCTAGAGCAGAGAAATGAGCTGGCGAGCGAGAAGGAGCACGTTTCTACTAATGGCCAACAAGGTGACGCTTCTGGACTTGTATGGTACAATGGAGTATGGCATAAAGGACAAATAACGAGAAAAGATTACAACATATGTGTTAACCCTGGGATATCCAATGCATTTCATCACAAAGGGGTTAAAGGGATAGTATTACTTAAAAATTACTATCCCTCATATTGTAGCCCTTAATAAACTGAGTTAAATGACACCAGTGGCATCTCTCAAACCTTTATGGTATAAGAGATAGCCGCTTTCAAAGTTTCCTCTCCCCTGCTGTCAGCGTTCTGCTGCCAGCAGGAGAATCCGGTCTCTAAATCAAGCGGAGGCTCTTCAGCAGAGCAAATATCTCGTTATGGAAGGAAAAATTATTAATTGAAACAGTCTTCTACGTGTGCTTGGTAACCAAACACACGTAGAAGACTGTTTCAGTGAATCATTTCTACTTCCATAACGAGATGTCGTCTCTGCTGAAGAGCCTCCGCCTGTCCCGGGACCGGATTCCCCTGCTGGCAGCAGAACACTGACAGCAGGGGAGAGGAAACTTTGAAAGCGGCTATCTCTTATACCATAAAGGTCTGAGAGATGCCGCTGGTGTCATTTAACTCAGTTTATTAAGGGCTACAATATGAGGGATAGTAATTTTGAAGTAATACTATCCCTTTAAGTCCAGTTATTTACTAGTTAATTACAGCTAGTCCCACCTCCATCAATAACACATTACAAACGTTCACCCCTCAGTGTACAGTTTCTCCACTGGGCTGCTCCTCCACAGAGGCAGGGCAGAGAGGCAGCTGATGATTCCTATTGGCTGCACCAGCACAGCCAATAGGAATAAGTCTGACACTACCAGTCCCACCTCTGGCATCCCACAGTGTACAGGTTCCCCTGGGCTTCTCCTTCCCCCACAGAGCTACTGCTGATGTGAGTTTCAGAGATTCCTATTGGCTGCTGTCATGTCACACCCTCCTACGCAACCAGTAACATTGAAGCTACCACTGGCATACTCATCACTTGCAGGAGGTTGGACAAGAAGCTCAGAGGGAACATGTGTGTTTCTAATGGTGCTACACCTAAATGTGTGAGTAACCGTCATTAACTAGTTAAAGACTGAGCTTCAACCTTTGTACATTTTTCATCTTAGTTTCCCTTTAATTAACCCTTTGAGTGCCAGACGGGTACACAACGCATTGCTTTGCAATGCGTTGCATATCCTTCTGGCACTCAAAGGGTTAACATATTGGATGCTAACAAGCTCTCCAATGCATTGCTTTGAAATACACTGTAGTCCTCTCTTTTAACCCTTGAATGCTAGCGAAGTCACTGGTGCATTGCACTGAATAGGTTAACCCTTTGAGGACCAGAAGAGTGTGCAACGCATTGTGGAGCAATGCGTTGCACACTCCTCTGGTCTTCAAGGGGTTAATACATCAAAGTCCACTCCCTAACAGTTTTCTAGTGGGTTGAGGTGGTGCAGGAGAAGGAGAGCGTTTGGGGAACCCCTTTCTTTGCACCTAATATTTTGGCGGATCTCAAAAGTCTGTAGCAAAGCTCTCTGTAGCGAGTGCTCCATTCATTAGTCACCTCTCTGGGTTAACCCCCATTGATGCTAGACACCACTAGCATAGAAATGGATAACCCTTTGTGGATCAAATGCGTGCATAACATATTGCAAAGCAATGCATTCAGCATCCCACTGGTTATCAATGGGATACAGGACACTAATGCTAAAATATAAGTTGTTTTTACTGCCTGTTTCTAAGATTCTGTTGTAACATTCACAAATATATACTTAAAAATTCTCTGTATCTTGAGAAACTTAAAGGGATAGTAATGTTTCACAATAAAATATATTGCACATAAAAAAATTCACATTTCAGCTGCAATAACTTTTGAATAAAACAACTCTCACCACTGGGAATTCCCTTGGTTAACTCAGGAGGATAAACCCTACAATATATTTTTTACATATTAAGTTTTACTGTCCCTTTAAGCCCTTGAATGCTAGAAATGTCTCCAACAAATTGCTTTGCAATTTGGAGACCTCTATAGTATTTAAGGAGTTTAAAGGGATAGTAATGTTTAACAAAAACAGCAGCTCCAATTAATCTTCATAGTATTTGGGCAATGTAGAGTGTTATTTCAATACTGTCAGAGTTGTAGTTCAAGAGTAACTGAATGATAAAGTATCCCCCTCCCGCCCCTTTTACCTAGTGTAAGACACCTCCCCTCAGATGTGGAATCTGGTCTCTTGACCGGACAGATCACATCAAGGGACAATCTGCTGATTGTGATCATAAGGAAAACCCTGCCCCCTTGACAGGTTTTTCCTTATGATCACTGAAGATTGTCCCTCTCTGCGATCCATCCGGACAGTCTTGCTGCTCTGAGGTGAGCAGTGTTACATTAGTAAAAGGGGCGGAAGGGGGATACTTTATCATTCAATTACTCTTGTACTACAACTCTGACAGTACTGAAATAACACTCCCCATGGCCCAAATACTATGAAGATTAATCGGAGCTGATTTTTTTGTGAAACATTTCTATACCTTTAAGATAAATAAGATTTCATGTACTGATTTTTGGCAGGCTAGGGGAAGCAATTTACATTTACACTCCTCATTTCCTTTGCTGTTTTCTGCAATGTAAAGCACAACAGGAAGTGAGGTTTGCAAGGAAAATTGTTCCCCTAGTGTGCTGAAAATCCACATGTGCACTGGAGCCATATTTAGCATCCTTGGGGTCAACATCTCTCCCTTTTTTCCTCCAATTGCAATTAATGTTATCTCCTATCTTTGGTCTAGTTCAAGGGTAAGAAGCCTTTGGCTCTCCAGCACAAATCCCATTATCCCCAAACAACTGAGTTCCCCAATAGCTAATGAGCCAAAAGTTGCCCTCCCATAGTCTAGTTTTTTTATCTCATATAACCCCAACAATTCATGTCCCATGTAGAATCCAGCTCTCTGAACGATGTTGTGTCTGAAGCGTTCGTCCGCTTCTTTGTGGAAATTGTGGGCCATTATTCCCTGTTCCTGGTGCCCGGCGAGCAAGAGGAGAGGGCCCTTCTTCGGGATGCCTTCCGAAAGTCTGTCTCTTCCAAGAGTCTGCGCCGCTTCCTTGAGGTCTTCATGGAAACACAGATGTTTGGTGGCTTCATCCAAGAGCGGGAGATGAGGAAACAGGGCACCAAAGGTCAGTCTTGACCCACTACCTCAGCATAAATTTACTGGGTCATTTAACCCTTTGAGTTACAGAGACATATTGTCACAGCTTACCTTGTTTCCAGCGACGCTTCAAGTCATTCCACGCTAGGCTTCAGAGTGAAGCAGGCCTCTGTTTTATGCCAGGCTTCCTGTAGTCTCCTCCTACCTACTTCCTTCCTCTGAGCTTGCTCCTCCTACCTACTTCCTGAGGAGGGGTTTAAAGGGCAGCCTGAGTCTGACTCAGTTGCCCTTGTGTTTTTGCACAAAGCAGTTCTGTGTCCTTGGGCTCTGTGTATGACCTGGCTTGTCTGACCATCCACTCTGGTGCTGACCTGTGTCTCTGTCTGACTATTCTCCTGCCTTATCCTTATAGTGAACACCCAACCTGGTGCAGAGCTGTGGCTCTGGCTGACTACCTGAACTGTGTATGACCTGGCTTGTCTGACTATCCTCTCTGGTGCTGACTTGTGGCTCTGTCTGACTAGTCTCTTGTTATTCCCTCGTACCTAGCAGACACCCAATTTGGTGCAGACTTGGGGCTCTAGTAGACTAGCTATTAAACTGACTGCAGAAGTGAGTCAAGCTTCCGCTTTCTCCATACTGACTGCAGGCGTGAGTCAGGTATCCTCTGCTACATTTCTGACTGCAGGCGTGAGTCAGATAGCCCCCTAACTACGTCAGATCAAGATCCTGTGTTCCAGTTCCTGCTCCTGGTTCCAGCAGAGACTACCAGTGGCTGAGGCCTAGTCTCCAGCAGTGTGGTCAAGTTTGGCAGCCTACTATTCCTGATAGCAGTGCTCGCTGGCTTAGGACCCTCTGCTTGTTCTTGCTATATTGCAGTTGTGTACTACCTTACTTATCCTATATAATAATTTGGTAAAACATGTGTAACGCCGCAGTCATACGCAGTAGAGACTGCTGCGCGAGCTGCTGTCATGCGCAGTAGAGACTGCCTGCGCAGCGGCTGATACAGAGCTGGATGCTCCTAAGGAGCGTCCAGCTCTGTATCACCCGCGGCGCGGGCAGTCTCTACTGCACATGACAGCCCCGCAACCGGCTGCCAGTGGCACTGTGGCCCGTGTAACGGGCTCCTCAACTAGTATTTTAATAAATTACATTTAACTATACTGTACTGGCTCCTGAACAGCTCTGGGAAAACCGTGACACATATCTTGCAATGCGTGGGATATGTCTCTGCCACTGAAATGGTACAGTGGGGATTCCAGTTGTCCAGGTCTTAGGTAGGACCTCAATGTCTGGTCCAGACATTCACAATGTTAGTGTTCAGGAGGCACCAACAGGTCAGGATTTCTGGATATCACTACTTGATCACAAGTGGCCAGTCATTGGATGAGTCACTTTGATTGATCTCACTTAGCTTAAAGAGATAGTAATGGTTCAAAATAAAAGCAGCTCCAATTAATCTTCATAGTATTTGGGCCATGGAGAGTGTTATTTCATTACTGTCAAAGTTGTAGGTCAAAGCAAGGGACAATTTTCTTACTGTGATCATAAGGAAAACCCTGCCCCTTGACAGGTTTTTCCTTATGATCACTGAAGATTGTCCCTCTCTCTGGTCCATCCGGACAGTCTTGCTGCTCCGAGGTGAGCAGTGTTACATCAGTAAAAGGGACAGGAGGAGAATACTTTATCATTCAATTACTCTTGAAGTTGGTTGGCGTGCAGACACACGTGACTGATGACATGTACCAGCACTCTGAATGGGGGTCTGAGAGAGACCCTTCTGGTCCTGGATCACTCAATTTCAGACCCCGTTACTTCTTAAAGCTCTCCCGCAGGAGCGCTGTAAGCACAAAATAGTGACATGCCAGGACCATCACCGGTCCGTTAGGCAAGTTTACCGCTGACACGGCACTGGGCATTAAGGGCTTAACCCTTTGCGTGCCGGCCAAGTATCCAATGAATTTTAACATAATGCATTGGATACCTTCCTGGCATTCAAAGGGTTAAGATTACCATGTGCAGTGTGCAGAATTGTAGGCCCTGCGGTCCTGCAATTAGCTGTCATATCCGCCTCCATTAACCCCTTATGTACCCATGACAGTCCTGGCATGTCATGAGTTGGTGTGCGATGCGGACCCATGACATGTCAGGACTGCCATGGATTTAAGGGCTCCCTGCACTGCTGCACCCCGTTTGGGGAGCCCTGATTCTCCTTGGTCCTTAAGTGTCGGCTGTGAGCACGCAGGACCGGACCTTAAGCGGTTAACATATCATCTATTTAAAGATGTCATCACTTGAACCAAGGAGCTAGGGAAATTAGCATGAGCCCAATAGGACTTTTTGGCCACAGTAAGGTAAGAGTAGGGGGTATAATTAAGAGGGGACAGTGTTCCTTTAATTTCTGGAGGGTGATAGGAAGCCCCAACAGATGTTAAACAGCTGTGAATGTTCACTCCTGGTAGGAGCAGGGTGTGTGCGGATGCCTTGGGACTCACCCCACTGTTTATCCCTCACAGGTCTGTTTGAGGTCCGAGCGCAGGAGTATCTGGAGACCCTCCCGTGTGGCGAGCAGAGCGGGGTCAACAAATTTCTCAATAGACTAGGTAAGAATCAAAAGAATTGTAATGTTTTTGTCCTGAAATGATCTATATTGTAGTTTTCCTGTTGACAAAAACAAGGTTACTTCTACTGGTGTGTGAGTTTCCATTCAAAAATGTTACCAGTTCAGGATAACGCCTCTTCCTAGATCAGTGTTCATTGAGCTTAGCAGTCACTGACAGAATACCTCCAGAGAGTCTAATGAAAGAGCAGCACCTAGTGGTGACTTTTATAGAACATTTCTGATTTATCCTTTGAATGCCAGAGAGGTGAGCAATGCATTGCTTATCAATGTGTTGTCCACCTCTCTGACAGTCAAAATATTAAAGGGCAATTAAACTTTCAAAACTATATATATATCAAACTGTTAGCAACAGTGTCAGCTGGTGCCAAAAGGAAAAATATTTATTTACAATGCCCTCTATGGGAGTCATAGACTACAGCTCCACCTAGTAACCGACAGGAACAGCATCACTTGGTGACCACAGAGGAAAACTGCAGTTTAAAGGGGAACTACCACCCCACACAATGTTTACCTTCACTAAGTCCCCATCTGGCGACTAGCTGCTTAGTAGCGCTAGTCGCCAGAATAATTACCTTATTTAATAGATTTCTGCTCTCTTCCATGGGCGATAGGCAGGACAGAGAGCGGACATCTTCCCATTGTGACGTCCGCTCGTCTGCGCTGCCAGTACCAGCCGGCTCTAGGAGGCGTTGCTAGGAGCCATTTGGCTCCAGCTGGGACTGACAGTGCAGGCGAGCGGACGTCACAATGAAAAAATTTCCACTCTCCATCCTTCCTATCGCCCATGGAAGAGAGCAGAAATCTATTAAATAAGGTAATTATTCTGGCAACTAGCGCTACTAAGCAGCTAGTCACCAGATGGGGACTTAGTAAAGGTAAAGATTGTGTGGGGTGGTAGTTCCCCTTTAATGTATACAAGAAAAGTTTGAGCTGCATTAAAGTTTGAATGAAACATTTCCCAGCTTTGGTCCCCTTGTTTTACTGAAGAGGAAAACTCCTTAAAAAAAAAAAAAAAGTTTATTTCCCCTTTGAATAAAGGGTTAAACTGTGTGGTTGTTAGGGTTCCACAGAGATCTCTTGTGAAACTGAAGCACAAGGGTTTCATGAGAGCAAAAAGCTTGAGAACTGCCAATATATTACAAATATTGATCATAAATCCATGAAATAGACAACTAAGGTAATTGTGACAAGAAGAAGAACTCCGATATCCTTGTACTGTAATGATACCCAATTATTTAGTGATTTTTATTTATTTTATTTTTTTTGTATTGTATTTTAGGGGTTTTTTTGTCTTATATGTTGATTCCTTAGGACTCTAGAGACGCGTACAGATGTCTTGATAGGGGGACCACATTCAGTTTCAGCCATTCAGGAATATCGCCGAGATGAGCGAGCAGCAACCTATTTCTCCGCAGCTTTAGAGAAGCTGTGTGTGAGATATAACATGTGCCCATGTCCCTGCACTAATACCACTGGAAGTCAGAGTGCAACAACAGTTCACTATCAAAATGTCGCCCGCTATTGAGCGAGCAACTAAACTACGCATTAACCATGTCGATGGGATGAAAAGGGCGACATGAGAATCTAGCCAGTGGCGTAACTATAGGGGTCACAGAGGTTGCACCTGCAACCGGGCCCGTCACTCCAGGTGCCCGGCCTCCCCCTGCGACCCCCTCGCCGGATGCCCGCAATTAAGTAATGCAGAGCACTGGGGCTCTGCATTATGAGAGTGCTGGTCTGCCAGAGGGAGATCAGTATTCCCTCCATCAGACCTGCACTCACGTAATGCAGAGCACTGGGAGATGACATGTCCCAGTGCTCTGCATTACTGAAGAGGACCGGGTGGGAGAAGAGGTCTGTGCAGAAAGAGGCGGCACAGACCTGTCCTCTGTCACTGGACCACCAGGGAGGTAGGAGATTTAGAGGCAATGTGGAAGGGGCATTGTGGAGATGGGGGCAGTGTGGAAGGGGCAAAGTGGAGATGGGGGCAATGTGAAAGGGGGCAATGTGGAGATTGAGGGGCATTGTGGAAGGGGCAATGTGGAGATGGGGGACATTGTGAAGATGGGGGGGCAATGTGGAGGTGGCCAATGTGGTCGGGGGACCCATGACAATTCTTGCACCAGGGCCCCGTGACTTCTAGTTACACCTCTGAATCTAGCCTGCATCAAAAGGGCGGGATTCTCATGTCGCGGGCTTAAGTGTCACTCATTTGAGTGCCTGCATCAACATAAACATTCCTTACTGGTACTTTGAATGCAGATATCTCTCAAACCTTAGCGCTTTGAGAGATATGGTTTTTTGCATTCAATTAAACTTTTTAATCTCTACAAAATGCGAATTTTTTTGGGGGGGACATTACCATCCCTTTAAAGCTTGTCTAAACAAAGTATTACTATCCATTTTAGTTACACAATATTTGCACAACCCTATATTCCTTAAAGGATGTATCTTTCAGTTGCTGTGATATGCCTATAACATTTAATGATATCATACCGAAACTAAGATTCTTGCTTTTTGTCTTTAGGGAGTAAAATGCGGTTCCGGCACAAAAAATAGGACCAAGGAAAAAATCACAAATATGGATTTGTCTTAAGTTATTAAAAAGCTATCTTCACGTCAAGATAACAAGCCCGGTGTAAGGATTTCCTTCTGTTGCTGTTTACCGGTTTGAAGAAGTATGAGGACAAGAGGGAGACGGGAAATATGGGCCAAATACCCAAAATCCTATGGACCTCAAAGTGTCTTTTTTCCTCAGACACTGCCAATGAAGAAGAATTTATGAGGCTGTGACCATTTCTGCTGTATCGTGCACTGGACAGATATTTGGATAAGCTCAGCATTAATAATCACATGGAAATCAGTGTGTTCTTAGATTATTGTAAAACATTTCTATTTATATTTAGGGTTTAAAAAGAATCTATTGTAGTGAAAGAAGAGGAACACTTTGTATTGCCTTGAAAATGGGGGTTACTTGAAGGCATGGATACAATTAACCACAAGGGGGCAAGAAAGACTGTTACAGCAGATCACAGCTAAGCAACCTTTGGCACGTCAGTGCTTGGGGACTAGAACTTTCATCATTCCCAACCAGCCATTGGCTGTTTGAGTTTGATGGGAGCACAAGTCTCCAAAAGCTAGGGGAGGTGTGATAAATAAGAGATAATTTATCCAATGCGATGAACTCCCCAGTTCCTATGTTATTCTATGGGAGATTTTTAATTATAGACTACAGGGGAGATGTACTAAGGTGTGATAAAGGGGTGATAACTTCTCCAGTGAGAGAAACTCTCCAGTTCCTATGTTTTTCTATGGGAGATCTTTAGTTATAGACTACAGGGGAGATGTTCTAAGGTGTGATAAAGATGAGATAACTTCTCCAGTGAGATAAACTCTCCAGTTCCTTTGTTATTCTATGGGAGAGATTTAGTTATAGACTACAGGGGAGATGTACTAAGGTGTGATAAAGAGGAGATAACTTCTCCAGTGAGATAAACCCTCCACTGTGTTATTACATGGAGTCCATGCACTAAGATCTGTCAATTGAGAAACACGTTAGGGCAGAGGCTTCATAGCAACACATAGAAATTGGAGGATTTATCAAACTGGAGTCGGTGTCACCTTTTTATAGGAACAGTGCGTCCTAGATGGAAAAAAATATATATATTTTTAAATATCTTAATAAATATCACAGTGAGGAGCTTATCCCTAATTATTGTAAGTGGCCGCACAAATGTATAAAATGCATTGTTAATGTTTGACGTTTCCTACATTATCTGAATTTCTCCGGATCCTCTGAATTCAGCTGGTTTCCTCCTCCTTCTTCTGAGTGGGCGGGGTTTGTGCAGCAGACTTCACCACAGTAAGAGAAATTGAGAGCAGAGATTCTCGCTGTTCCCATAGCAACACAAGAAGCCTGTTAAACAGTTTTATTTTTTTATGTGAATAAGTGATATGAGTTAAAAAATGAAAACACAGACATGATTTATTTTTCTGCCTCAATTTCTACTGTACTTATCTCAAGTTCTTCTCAAGAAGACACTGCCCCTTTAACACATTTTACTACCCAACCCCCTGCATGCCAAAGGTTGCTCACCTGTGAAGCTGGTGGTTGTAGATTTGAACCGAAGCTAAAAGTAAAAAGTGTATTTACTTAGGTATTTTTCGTGTATGAGGCACCATTAACCACTAATATGCTGCAGTATTTATTAATGCTGAATAGGACAGAAAGAGACGTAGGCACAAATCAAAAGAAGAGCAACCGTGAAGTGAATCAGTTGTATCATAGGGGAAAAAATGAGAATTGCCTTTGATTTAACGGCGCAGTAAACTTTTTTTTGGAAAAAAAAAATATATAGTAGGGCTTTCCTTGTTGAGTAAAACAAGGGTGCTCCCACCACTGAGAAATCCAGAGTTATTACAGTTTAAACTGGTGTATTTTTATGTTAGTAGTGACCTCTAGTGGTTGAATTCCAGTTAATTGTTCTTACATTCTAATAGAGAGGACAGTCAGTGATTTACAGTTCACCACAGAATATGATAGAAACTGCTGAGTCACTTCCTGTCAGAATTTTCAGGATGTAAACACAGCAAATTCACTTCCTGTCAGTTAGAACTATCAGGAAGTAAACACAATAAATTCACTTCCTGTCAGATAGAACTATCAGGAAGTAAACACAGTAAATTCACTTCCTGATTATTTAAACTGCTATAAATTTTGAATAAAACATCTGACAGCATTGGGAGTGACCTTGTTTTAATCAGCACAATAAGCTCTATAGCATATGGATTTTTTTTTCTAAAAAAAAGTTTACGGCTCCTTTAAGTTAAAACCTCCACTTAAATCCATGCCAGTTCTCATTTATTCCTTTTGATGTCTCTGGTTTGCCCAGGAATTGCATCTCATTTACATATGGCCCCAAATTACCTACCCTTAGGTAAATGTACTAGGGAACTCCACTAGAGATATGTGTTTAGCTTTGGCCCAAAAGCACATGAACTGTGACCACTAATAATGCCCCCCTGCTCCAGTTTGCATCACAAATTTCTTGATGCCAGCACTGATCCGACTGCTGGTACTAAGTTAGAATGGGACACAGGAAAATGGAATTGCCATCTTGCAAAAAATATATTTATGTTGGGAGAGAGAGATAGTAATGTTTCACAATAAAAGCAGCTCCAATGAATCTTCATAGTATTTGGGCCATGAAGAGTGTTATTTCAATACTGTCAGAGTTGTAGTACAAGAGTAACTGAATGCTAAAGTATCCCCCTCCCGCCCCTTTTACTGATGTAACACTGCTCACCTCAGAGCAGCAAGACTGTCCGGATGGATCACAGAGTGGGAGAATCTTCAGTGTTCATAAGGAAAAACCTGTCAAGGGAGCAGGGTTTTCCTTATGGTCACAGTAAGAAGATTGTCCCTTGTTGTGATCTGTCCAGTCAAGTGACCAGATTCCACATCTGAGGGGAGGTGGCTTACACTAGGTAAAAGGGGCAGGAGGGGGATACTTTGTTATTCAATTACTCTTGTACTACAACTCTGACAGAATTGAAATAAACTATCCATGGCCCAAATACTATGAAGATTAATTGGAGCTGCTGTTTTTGTGAAACATTATTATCCCTTTAAAGTGTAACAGACCTGTCAGCTTTGTAAATCTCTCCTCAGTGGGAGCTTCTGTTTAGAAAGGATTTTCATGATTATTCCTCACCCTTTATTTATTCTACCCCTGTGAAGGAAACCTATAGGCTCTAACAGGTTAAGAAGGTGTAGAGAGCTGATTTTCTGGAGAGGGGCTTGGTAGGAAATATTGTGGCGAACCTGCACCTATCCCATCTTCTCATATGCACTCAGACGTCTTCTCCATCATATTAATGTGAATAAGCCACAAAGACTTCACCATCACCATGAATTTGCCACGCCTTCAGCAGGTTTACCATTTTGCAATCACAACTTCAACATTTTCTCATTTGCATATTGAAATATAGCCATTGCTGTGTTATTGTGGGTGTGTTTATTTTAATGCGGCACTTCGTCACATGCACCAAGTTCCGATTGCTGTCAATGCTGTCACAGTTCACAGTTCCATATTCTCCAGTCTGAGGTAAAGAAAAAAAATGATGGGATCTTTCTATACCTGTCTGTGGAGCCAGAGGACAGAGACATCATCTGCCCTCCTTAACCTTTTCAGTGTCAAGGAGATGTGCATTGTACATCCCTGTGGCACTAAAAGGGTTTTAACATTAAAAACCATTGCCACCATTCATTTGTTCAGTGTAACAACTTCTCTGCCATTCTGTACGTAATGAACCAGCTGATTCGAACAATCAACTGATCAGCTGATTCATATAAACAGAGGATTCTCAGGGCATTTGGGGAGGAATGCAAGAAATGTTCACAGTCGCTATTTACAATGTACTTTTGACAAAATGATTAGCTCCAAAATGTTACTGAATTGTGAATTTTTTTCACAATTAATGAATGTTTGCACATTTTTTTTGTGAATGCGTTTCAAAAAGGGGGCATGGCTACAATGTCGTTTTGTGAGAGGATGAGCAATTGTGCCTAATTCACTAAAGCAATTAGCACACATTTTCATATGTCTGGCTAACTTTGCCATTCATGTAGGTAGAGATGCACCGATAGCAATTTTTTTTAAGACCGAGTACGAGTACCGATACTTTTTTTAAGTACTCACCGATACCAATTACCGAAATGACTGCAAAAAAAAGTATCGGTGAGTATTTGAAATATATATATATATATATATATATATATATATATATATATATATATATATATATATATATACACACACCACCACCACCTCTTGATTCTCCCCTTTTGCCTCTTTCTCCCCCCTTGATTCCCACCTTTTGCTTCATTCTCCCCCTCTTGAGCTCCCTCCTTTTGCCTTGGCTTTTTCTCTCCCTTTGATTCCCCTTTGTCCCTCTCCTTGACTCTTGATCCCACTCTTTTGCCTCTCTCTCCCTCTCCTCCTGATCCCGCCTCCTTTTGCCTCTTCTTGGCCCCCTCCTTTTGTCTCCTGATCCTTCCTCCTTTTGCCTCTTTTTTTTCTTAGTCCCTTTTACCTCTTTTTCTCCCTCTTGACCCCCCTCTCTGCCTCTTTCACCACCCGCTGCCCCATCTTACCTCCCTCACCCTCCTCTGCTGGGTGCTCGCTGTTCTCTCACGAGCCCGGCAGAAGTCGGTGTTGGAGAGTTGCCATGGTAACCCGCAGCAACGCTCCGACGCTACAGGAAGGAGAGAGGCAACCGGGAAGCATTGTGAGCAGCTCCCCAGGCTCCCTCTCTGCAGCACCAACCCTGACACAGGGTATCGTTGCTGGCATCGGCAGCATTTGTACAAGTACTCGCGCAAATGCCGTGATACCAGTATCGGTGCAACCCTACATGTAGGAGCATTCGTTAACTTTGCCATTCATTTAGAGGCATTCGTTAACTTTGTCTTTAGTTTAGGAGCATGTCCTATTGAGCATCTAGGTGTTAGTATGTTTTGGGCATCGATACGTGAGCAGTCATAAATAGCATATACATTTATAGCTTTCAAAGCATAGCAAATTATCCACTTTCTTGTATTCCTCTCTTGGAGTCCCTTGCAAGTCCTTTGTTCCCCTGAATCAGCTCATCATCGGGTAGCCCTCTGAACCCCTGATTTAGTAAATACATAATAGTAACCCTATAAGTGAATTATTACATTTTCTCCCCTCTACCCTTACCAGTGGCGACTCTAGGAATTCCATTCAGGTGGGGCAAACCTGGGGACAGAGGAAAAAATGGGGTGCAATTTAATGAGCAATATCAACGTTCTACACCTAAAATAATGACATTCACACCAGTGGGTATGTGTGTACACACATATCAATGGAAAACATTGGTAGACTGGTAAAATACTGATTTTGTTTTCCTGGCAAGTGTTAAAGTTCTAGCACGATGCATCTCATCACTGGTCCATTTGTATTCCTATCTTATTCAGCGTCAGATACATCACTTTGCATTTACATATCTAATGGAAGCAAATAAACTGCTTGAGATATTATTTTTAATTATATTAATATATAACTGAACTGGCGATGACATGATAGAGCCACAGGTTACAACATTACTTATCTAAAATACTAGAAGCTGTGCTGTGCTTGTGAGAGGTACATAATTTACTTATAGCGGAACTACCACCCAATAATAAGATAGCATCACATCATTGCCCATCTGGCGACTAGCTGCTCAGTAGCGCTAGTCGCCAGAATTCTTACCGGATTAAAGAGAAATCTCTATTCTTCATGGACTGAGAGCAGGACGGAGCAAGGACATCTTGCCCTAGTGATGTCCACGCACCGGCGCTATCAGTCCCAGCCAGGTCTAAGAAGCGTTGCTAGGAGCCATTTGGCTCCAGCTGGGACTGACAGTGTAGGTGAACAGACGTCACTAGGGTAGGATGTCTGCACTCTGTCCTGCTGTCAGTCCATAAAGAATAGAGATTTCTCTTTAATCCGGTAAGAATTCTGGCGACTAGCGCTACTGAGCAGCTAATCGCCATATGGGCAATGATGTGATGCTATATTATTATTGGGTGGTAGTTCCACTTTAATTTACCATTAGAGTTTTAGAAAAGATATAAACTAATCCGGCTTACTTGTATGAACACATTCTTGCATCTAGATGGTGTTGCTATAAAATGTACCATGATGGAGTCTTGAACAGAATAAATAAGACTAAAAGCTATTAAAGCGGAACTTTCATCTCCCAACAACTTTAACCTGTATGAAAGCTATGCCTAATAGGATGCTATTTTTACATATATTACTGCTTTGCCATTCTTTTAAGTTAATAAACTGAACCTTGTATGTTCGCTTCATGACCATGGAGAGCAGCGCCATCTTGCAGAAAAAGTGTTTATGCGCATGCGTCAGCTCTCCCTGTGTCATGTCACTCAAAGGGAGAGAGGCCGGTGTTCGTGAAGTGCGCATGCAAATTAGTTTTGACGACTAGGTCCTCCACTGCGCGAGCACACGCCATACACTCTTCTGTTGCATGCACACAACCCATCAACTAGCGCTCCGGAGGTAAGAGAGTAGTTTACCCTTTAAGTGCCAGAGGGGTACGGAACGCATTGCTATGCAATGCGTTCCGTACCCCTCTGGCACTCAAAGGGTTAACTGAGTGAGAAAATTAATTAAGGCACGACCTGGACGCGCTGGATTCAGGGAGCGCGCCAGGTCATTTGGTTTAGACATGCTTGACGGGAGGATTCAGGGGCTGGACGGAGGATTCAGGGACAAGCCCCGTGGGAGTGTCTTGTGTACCATACGGTGCAGCTTGAATCGGACTTTGCGTCATCAGGTACAAAATTAATTTCTCTAATGCTGAGCTTCGACGAATTTTTATGGGAAATTTAACACAACACTACAAACAGGGGACACACAGGAAGGGATGAAGACATGATCATACCAAGGTGAAAGTTCCGCTTTAAAAGCTATTTCACAGGGCAAATAATCATTACAAATTGAAAAATATTGAGACCCTAGGACTAGTGGAAGCACTTTTAAACAATAAAATTCATCTGTAGTTCATTAAAGCGGAACTACCACTGCAAACAACTGTAGCTTAAATAACTCCCCATCTGGCGACTAGCTGCTCAGTAGCCCTAGTCATCAGAATTATTTCCTTATCCAATAGATTTCTTCTTTCTTCCCCGGCTGACAAAAAGGACGGATCGCGGACATCATGCCATAGTGATGTCTGCGCTCCTGCTCTGTCAGTCCCAGCCGGGTCTAGGAAGCATTGCTAGGAGCCTTTCAGCTGAGCAGCTAGTCGCCACATGGGCAGTTATTTAAGCTAAAGCTGTTTTCCGGTGATAGTTCCGCTTTAAGGTCAGTATAGTCAATTAAAAATAGTACTACAGTTATATGCCACCTCCAGAGCAATACAGAGTTATATACCACCACCAGAACAATACAGAGTTATATACCTCCAGAGCAATACAGAGTTATACACCACCACCAGAACAATACAGAGTCATACACCACCAGAACAATACAGAGTTATATACCACCACCAGAACAATACAGAGTTATATACCACCAGAACAATACAGAGTTATATACCACCAGAACAATACAGAGTTATACACCACCAGAACAATACAGAGTTATATACCACCACCAGAACAATACAGAGTTATATACCACCAGAACAATACAGAGTTATATATCACCAGAACAATACAGAGTTATATATCACCAGAACAATACAGAGTTATATATCACCACCAGAGCAATACATAGTTATATACCACCAGAGCAATACAGAGTTATATACCACCACCAGAACAATACAGAGTTATACACCACCAGAACAATACAGTTATATACCACCAGAACAATACAGAGTTATATATCACCACCAGAGCAATACAGAGTTATATACCACCAGAGCAATACAGAGTTATACACCACCAGAACAATACAGAGTTATACACCACCAGAACAATACAGAGTTATACACCACCAGAGCAATACAGTTATATACCACCAGAGCAATACAGAGTTATATACCACCAGAACAATACAGTTATACACCACCAGAGCAATACAGAGTTATACACCACCAGAGCAATACAGAGTTATATACCACCAGAGCAATACAGAGTTATATACCACCAGAACAATACAGAGTTATACACCACCAGAACAATACATAGTTATATACCACCAGAGCAATACAGAGTTATATACCACCAGAACAATACAGAGTTATATACCACCAGAGCAATACAGAGTTATATACCACCAGAACAATACAGAGTTATACACCACCAGAACAATACAGAGTTATATATCACCAGAACAATACAGAGTTATATATCACCACCAGAGCAATACATAGTTATATACCACCAGAGCAATACAGAGTTATATACCACCACCAGAACAATACAGAGTTATACACCACCAGAACAATACAGTTATATACCACCAGAACAATACAGAGTTATATATCACCACCAGAGCAATACAGAGTTATATACCACCAGAGCAATACAGAGTTATACACCACCAGAACAATACAGAGTTATACACCACCAGAACAATACAGAGTTATACACCACCAGAGCAATACAGTTATATACCACCAGAGCAATACAGAGTTATATACCACCAGAACAATACAGTTATACACCACCAGAGCAATACAGAGTTATACACCACCAGAGCAATACAGAGTTATATACCACCAGAGCAATACAGAGTTATATACCACCAGAACAATACAGAGTTATACACCACCAGAACAATACATAGTTATATACCACCAGAGCAATACAGAGTTATATACCACCAGAACAATACAGAGTTATATACCACCAGAGCAATACAGAGTTATACACCATCAGAACAATACAGAGTTATATACCACCAGAACAATACAGAGTTATATAACACCAGAGCAATACAGAGTTATATACCACCAGAGCAATACAGAGTTATACACCACCAGAGCAATACAGAGTTATATATCATCAGAACAATACAGAGTTATATACCACCAGAGCAATACAGAGTTATATACCACCAGAACAATACAGAGTTATACACCACCAGAACAATACAGAGTTATATACCACCAGAGCAATACAGAGTTATATACCACCAGAACAATACAGAGTTATATACCACCAGAGCAATACAGAGTTATATACCACCAGAACAATACAGAGTTATACACCACCAGAACAATACAGAGTTATATACCACCAGAACAATACAGAGTTATACACCACCAGAACAATACAGTTATATACCACCAGAACAATACAGAGTTATACACCACCAGAGCAATACAGAGTTATACACCACCAGAGCAATACAGTTATATACCACCAGAACAATACAGAGTTATATACCACCAGAGCAATACAGAGTTATATACCACCAGAACAATACAGAGTTACATAACACCAGAGCAATACAGAGTTATATACCACCAGAACAATACAGAGTTATATACCACCAGAACAATACAGAGTTATACACCACCAGAGCAATACAGTTATATACCACCAGAACAATACAGAGTTATATACCACCAGAGCAATACAGAGTTATACACCACCAGAACAATACAGAGTTATACACCACCAGAGCAATACAGTTATATACCACCAGAACAATACAGAGTTATATACCACCAGAACAATACAGAGTTATATACCACCAGAACAATACAGAGTTATACACCACCAGAACAATACAGAGTTATATACCACCAGAACAATACAGAGTTATACACCACCAGAACAATACAGTTATATACCACCAGAACAATACAGAGTTATATACCACCAGAGCAATACAGAGTTATACACCACCAGAACAATACAGAGTTATACACCACCAGAGCAATACAGTTATATACCACCAGAACAATACAGAGTTATATACCACCAGAGCAATACAGAGTTATATACCACCAGAGCAATACAGAGTTATACACCACCAGAACAATACAGAGTTATACACCACCAGAACAATACAGAGTTATATATCACCAGAGCAATACAGAGTTATATACCACCAGAGCAATACAATACAGAGTTATATACCACCAGAGCAATACAGAGTTATACACCACCAGAGCAATACAGTTATATACCACCAGAACAATACAGAGTTATATACCACCAGAACAATACAGAGTTATATACCACCAGAGCAATACAGAGTTATGTACCACCAGAGCAATACAGAGTTATATAACACCAGAGCAAGGGGCAAGTGGGAGAAAGAGTTAAAGGAATAGTGTAATGTTTCATAATAAAAGCAGCTCTAATTAATCATCATAGTAATTGGACTTAGGAGAGTGTTATTTCAATTCTGTCAGAGTTGTAGTTCAAGAGTAATTCAATGACAAAGTATCCCCGTCCCGCCCCTTTTACTGATGTAACACTGCTCAGCCAGATCAGAAGGGAGGTGCCCAGGTAGACTGCAGAAACGGACAATCTTCAATTAAGATAAGGGAAAAATCTGAAAAACTTGTCAAGGGGAGGAAGGGCTTTCATTGTTCTCATAGGAAGAAGATTGTCCCCTGCTGTTATCTGTCTGGTCTATGGACTGCATTCCACATCTGAGAAGAGATGGCTTACACTAGGTAAAAGGGGCGGGAGGGGAAACTTGTGAATATCTCTCCTCCCTTTTGCCTCTTGTGTCTCCCTCTTGATCCCCCCTTTTGCCTCTTGTTTCTCCCTCTTGATCCCTCCTTTTGCCTTTTTCTCTCTCCCCTTGATCCCCTGACTCTTGATCCCCCCATTTTGCCTCTTGATTCCCCCTTTTTGGCTCTCTCTCCCCCTCACCTCTTGATCCCCCTCTTTGCCTCTTTCTTTCCCCCTCACCTCTTGATCCCCCCTCTTTCTCTCCCCCTCACCTCTTGATCCCCCCATTTTGCCTCTTTCACACCCTCTTGGTCCCACCTATAAACACAGACTTGCTGATTCATTTGCCTACTTGATTTTGGCCTATTTCATGATTAAATGAAGGAGATCCTGAGTCTGACAAGTAACCCGAGTATAGGTGCACAAAACCGGACAAAAGAGAATAATGTGAACCGGGATGTCTCCATGGCATAATAAGTGACATCACAAGCCACTTAAGGGATAATGGGAACTGTACGTATTAAATCCTGTTACAAACACCCATAGGGGCCTCAATGGGGATTTTTTTCGCATTGTTGCTATTATGCCTGATGTACTAAGAATGTTGAGGAAATCAAGAGCATCATAAGAAACTAAAATCCCCCAAATTATAATTTTTTTTTTTATTGGGATTTTAACCCATTGGGTGCTTGTGAGGTATACAAAATAAAACTTAAAAGAGCCCTTTTTTAACCTGTGATGGAACAGAGGGGTTTGCAACGCACAGCAAACCTATCCTCAATGGGTTAAGGACTAAAGTGGAGCACAAAACATTGCAAACCAATGCGATGCACGCTGCTCTGATCCTTAACCCTTTGAGTTTCAGAGTGGTACGCAACGCATTGCTTTGCGTACCACTATGGCACTCAAAGGGTTAAAAGGTTACAACAACCGAGGGCAAACTTGGAGACAGTTATTCTCTCTCCTAAAATGCTTATTGCCTACCAGAATGTCCATTCGTCACCAGTAAGTTGTCACAGATTCACGTCGCATCTCCACCGCGCCTCATGTGGGTTGAACTGGGCAACCACGTCACATTACGCCTGCACAGCTGTCACAGCGCACTTGCGCGCGGTGATGGTGGGACTTTTTAACCCTTTGGGTGCCAATGAGGTAAGGCATTGCTTTGCAATGCATCTCTCACCTTTTTGGCACTCAAAGAGTTAAGCTACGGGCTGTAGCTAGGAATTACAATTATTCACATGGCTGGTTGGCCCCCCCCAAGTTTGGCGGGCCCTAGGCAGGCTCCTAGGTCGATGATCCGGCTCTGGGTAGGGTGACCACATTTTTTTTCTGCCATTCAGGGACACTGTTGAGAAGAGCGACACAGAGTATTTCCCCCTGGCTCTTCCGCGGTTGCCTGGGCAGAGTCACATGACAGTATGTGACCCATGCTCTGATGTAGTCAATGTCCAAACTGATTTTTGTCATGAGGAGTGCCACAGAGTCCTGTAGTCTACAGCAGTGGGCGGCAATGTGAGGTCTTCCAGCATCCCCCTACACAGTGATGACTGTTCACAGTATCAGACAGTATACACACCTTGTTATAGGCTGCATGCTACACAGAGGGCCATATGTACAAAAACAAAATCGGAACAATTGTGGTGCAAACCACCAGCACCGTACAAAACAAGTACACAAAATGGGGCTTTTACCACCTTGATTTCTATGGAAGTCGCCAACGCATTTCTATAGAACTCAAACGGTTAAAAGCCCAGTTTAAATCAGTGTAAATTTGACTTGTTTGCTGTAGAGCAGTTGGTTTCCACAGAACGGTTCCACGTTTGTCTCTGTGATTATATGAATATAGCTGTATTCTTATATATAAATGTGTTTAATAATCATAAAGACAAAGGGGAGCAGTTCTGAAGAAAAAAAAATCCCTGCAATCCCACATATTTAACCCCTTGAATGCTACAGCTGTATCAGAATCATTGGAGAACAATATTTTGAGACACCTCTAGTATTCAATGGGACTTTATACCTTTTGATTGCCCTCTGACACGCAAATGGTTAACCCCTTAACCCGTTGAATGCCAGATAGGTATCCAAAGCAATGCAATGTTTTTGTGAAACATTACTATCACTTTAAGAAGTGCAGTCTTTATTATGCAGTAGTAAAAAGTAAAGGGTACTTTACGTGTTACATCTCTTTCCAAAGATATTACATTCAGGAGTTGTGTTCCATGCATGGGGGCAAGGACGTTGTTATACGCCAGCAAATGCAATCAACGCGTTTCGTGCAAACCGCACTCACTCGGGATCAGAGAAGGTTATTTGCCGCTAAGATGCAGCTGGCTTGCCTTAGAATTGCACCAATTTAGTGTCCAGAATTGCACCTTCAAAAAGAAAAAAAAAAAAAAAAGTGTTAAAATGTCCGAAAATGTTATTGTTTTTAAAACAACAATTTTGAAAGCGATGATGGTTTTTATACAACTCCATACAAGATTATTTTAACCCTTAAAAAAAACAACAACAGTGGCGTGCAGCAATGCACACTTTTATACATCTCCCTCATTTCATTAAAGAAAAAAATGTGATGCTAAAATATTAATTTTCTTGAACATAAGGCCTTTAGCTTAAAACACTACCAAACATAAAAATAACTCTTATAGGAGGAGTGAATTTTTATTTTATTTAAAGGGGAACTACCACCCCGCAGAGACCTAAGCTGTATTGAGTCTTCATCTGGCGACTAGCTGCTTAGTAGCGCTAGTCGCCAGAAATATTACCCGGTTCTCAAGATTTTGTCCTTTTCCTGACGGTCACTGGAACAGGAAGCACGGACATCTCGTCCCAGTGACGTCCGTGCGCCTGCGCTGTCAGTCCCTTTTGAGCCGAGGGACTGACAGCGCAGGCGCACGGACGTCACTGGGACGAGATGTCCGTGCTTCCTGTTCCAGTGACCGTCAGGAAAAGGACAAAATCTTGAGAACCGGGTAATATTTCTGGCGACTAGTGCTACTAAGCAGCTAGTCGCCAGATGAAGAATCAATACAGCTTAGGTCTCTGCGGGGTGGTAGTTCCCCTTTAAGACTACACGTTATAAGAACTCCCCGAGAAATCAGAAGGGGAGGCATGTCTGAACTGGGGGTGGCAAGAAAATAGGCAGTTGATGGGACAGGAAGTGAGGTTGTAGTGGATGGTCATAGGATTAAAGTTAGAAAAATTGTGTCACTTCCTCTTTAGCAGAAGATTTGCTAAAAAGTACAGAAGAACTATATAACGTCCCTCCCACCCTCCCCATGTTTTTGTTATAGGGGGTGGATTGGTTGGGGAGAGTGGTTTTGCTTGTTCAATGGTTCTCAGGGTTGGTATTGTTTTTTAAATTTTATGTCACAGCTTTGTGGGCGCTTTGGGCCCTATCCAATGTTTAGAAGGTCATTAAACTGGATATGTTACATGAAGATGGTAGGCCAGCGGCCTAGGGGTAATGACACCCAGACTGTGTCGCGGGTTTAGACGCCGGACTCATTGAGCTGCATTGACCAGCTAATGGGGCGCGGTAAGGTGAGGCAAGTTTGGGGTTTGAGACAAAAAGGGTTGTGAGGAGCACACATCAAGCACGAACAAGATTAAGTGTCTTGTTCTAAGGCATGGTAGCCTCTCAATTTTGCTACAACTCACGTTTTTCACTCCCATGTGCCATTGCAGAGAGGAAATCGCCATATCCATATCAGACTGGTCCCGCCCACAGACAGTCCAGCTAAGAAATGTCAGGCAAATCCTCTCCGCACGAGAGAAACGGCAAAACCACAGATGTACGTTTCGGCCTATGTGAGCTTCGTCAGTGTGGTGCAGCCGAATCTCTCTAGGCACATGGAAGCAAGGGCGCATGCCTGGGATACCCTTAAACTTAGGGAGACAAAAAGAGTTGTGAGGAGCACACATCAAGCACGAACAAGATTAAGGGCTCGATTCAAATGTTGGCGTCGCCAGAAAAAACTGGCGACGCTGCTTTTAACGTCAACTGAGCAATGCAAATGTTCTACTAGAAACAAGCGACGCCAGTTCTGAAACAGACGTCGCCCGTCGCCAGAACAGCAAGATCTCACCCATAGAGGATAATGTACAAGCGACGCCAAAAGCGATTCAAATGTTGGAGTTAGGGCTAACGCGAGTTAAATTGCAACATTTCACGCCAGAAATCTAACGCCTACTTTTTTTGGCGAATAGCACAGGAGGCAGTGTTAAAAAACCCACGTCTCAAGTTCTGAACAGCATTCTCTGTGCTTTTCCCTACCCAGCTACTAGGGGAACACAGAGATGGCTTTCAGCACCATAGACAGCTTTGAATGCCATATGGATGTGTACTGCTCACCCCTGTGGCATTCAAAGGGTTACAATAAAGAAAACTAGTACACCAAGCACTACACAATGCCCCCTTCCACACACCCCTTAATATGTCACATATATTGCATATATGGGACATACTAACCCCATCCACATCCACCTCATGGACTTCCATGTAGTGGACAAATCTGTCTTTTACTCCACAATCAACCCTTTGATTACCAGAGAGGTAGGAAAGCATTGCATAGCATGTCTCCCAGCCCTCTGGTTCCCAAAGGGTTATTAGGCAAGGTATGCCTGTATGTGTGTGAGTGGGTGTGTTACATACATTGTATAATTTAAATACTATCATGAAACGTAGATTGACTTAGATCCATTCATTTGTAATGCCCACCACCTGTGTCCCATTGCTATCATTATTTTTGCTCCACTCTCCTTCCAATGCAGAGTGAAGCAAACACACAAATAACAATGGGACACAGTAAGTAGGACATTATTAACCCCTTGAGTGCCAGAGTGGTATGCAACGCATTGCAAAGGCGTGCGCTGCATTCCACACTGGCACTCAAAGGGTTAAAATACAATTAAGGAAGCAGGCTGCACTCTGACTGCAGCGCTTCCCTTCATTCATAAAAGTGCCATTGCTACGGGTGGCTGTGAAGCCCGCAGCATAAGAAAAGGCTGGGGACAAGAGAGACATCGGAGGAAGCGGGTGGCAGGCTTGTATCTGATGCCCGCTTCCTCCAATACCTCTCCTCTCCTCACACGTCGCCATTGTCCCCTGCCTGGCGTCGCCTATTCTACAATTCGCAGACGCGTTGGCACAATGCCAACGCGTGAGGAGAGGAGAGGTATTGGAGGAAGCGGGCACAAGGGAATACCCAAATAAAAAAAAACATATGGCCAGCATCAGGTACCACTTTGTCAATGGCAATGAGGAGGAATAGTGCTTCAAATGTCCCATACACACATCCCCCCAAAAATGTGTAAAGTCAATATTACCAATCACCAGTGCAGAACATAGCAACATGGGAAAAGTGATGCATCCTGAGCTGGTGCACATGGGGCACCAACATCACATGACACCCTCATACCTCCCAAGTGTCCCTTCTTAGGAGGGACAGTCCCTCTTGGAGATCCAAATCCCTCTGTCCCTCTTTTCTACCCTTTTGTCCCACTTTTTCGGACATCAGAATGAGTGATGTGTATTACATTGGTCCACAGCAATAAAACATACATAAATGTGTTGTTAATTGTCAGTATATGTGTTTATCCAGTAATATGGGCAACTAAAATACTTTGTTCTTTTTCTAAATCATCCATCAGTTAAACAAAGAGGTGCAGATGGGTCAAGAAATAACTTAAATATTCTTGGCAATGCCTCACCTACCAGACGTGCCCCCAGAAACGCCACCTAAAACAGAAGTGTCCCTCTTTCGCCATTTGAAATGTTGGGAGGAATGCACCCTGGTTGGGAACCACCGCCCTACACAGACAAACCATAAGAATCAAGCAACCCAACAGGGACCAGGGGAACACAAAGCAGCACAACATAAGCCATCCAAAATCACCTCCGACCAACAGGGGTTAACACACAACACCACATGCACATCTGTCACTCCAACAACATGTCAAGCTCACCTATGTAACCTCAGCAGTCCATGGAGACGAAACACACACCTGGCAGGTACATACCACTTACAACACATCACACCACTAACCACACACCAGAAAATAATTACCTGGATAACACACACCTTACCATTAGTCCATCATAACCCACATGACTGTTCATGGACAACACACCATATATTATATATATATAAATATTTATATGAGAGAGAGAAAGAAAATATGATGGCAAAGGAATAGCATGACTGTTGTGTTCATAGTGCACCTTCAATCTTGTTTCCACCCTCTGCAGGCATCCAGGCCATGATTTAATATGGTCCAGAAGTTTGTTCCGGTGACATGTTTACTCCACATCCATGAGGATCATCTGTTTGTTAGTGTTGATATCAATAAAACATATGATCGTATATAACTATCTATCTTGTGTCATTGATTACTTCTCCCTCTTCATGTTCTTTGAAAAGATGATAGTAATACATTGAATGTTTGAAAATCCATGCAGTAGAGTTTATCACCCTGAGTGAAACAAGTGATCTCCCACTGCTGACAGGTGTTGAATTCAAAAGTTGTTCCAACTCCAAGTTTACATTCATAGATTGAATATCCCAGTGGCCTGAAAGTGTCAAATGGCACTGTTACTACACCATCCAATGGACAGCTCCGGTCCCTGCACCATGGATCCCCATAGGATGATGTAGTCACAGTGCCATTTGACACCTTCAGGCCACTGGGATATTTGTTATATGACTTCAAGTGTTGAGCTGGGATAACCTTGGAATGAAACACCTTTCAGCAGTGGTTGTTCCCTTTTTCAATCAGGGGGGTGAACCCAACTACATATGTTTTGACACATCCTAAGCATTACTATCCCCTTAATTGTGATCATGTGGTTTATCTGTTGAGATATCTAATGTGTTCATGTTGTTTAAGTTCAAGTCACATCATGGAACAACACCCTGATGTTGTTCGGCTTTCAGATGTCTGTGAGTTGAACTTGGACAAACATGTCTGATTGTGATGTGTGTGTTCACCCTGCTGTAAAAGCTTGTGACACCATTCATTGTGCATGAGTTGTGTTCAATGCATAGCTTTGCAATGCATTGGAGACAACTCATTACTTGACCCCCATGTTAGATGTGCATGAGTTGTGTTCAATGCATAGCTTTGCAATGCATTGGAGACAACTCATTACTTGACCCCCATGTTAGATGTGCATGAGTTGTGTTCAATGCATAGCTTTGCAATGCATTGGAGACAACTCATTACTTGACCCCCATGTTAGATGTGCATGAGTTGAGTTCAATGTATAGCTTTGCAATGCATTGGAGACAACTCTGCCCCTCTAACTGTATCATCTGAATAAAACACAGACATTGATATGTTCTCAAGCAACAACTGCACATTTATTTTCTTTTTTTGGGGGGTGCTTTGGGCGGGGCTGCAGGGGTGGCTTCCTGCACTTGATGCCGTGAGGCTCTAGTGGTTCTGGGGGCTGGGGGTGCCACTGGTGGAGTGCTGGCAGGGGTTGAGGCACTGGAACTGGAGGCCTGGGCCTGGCGGATGGTCTCCAGCCTGTTACTCTCACGGAGCTCAGCAACCACCTAGTCAATTGAAGCTGTCACCCTGTTGGTGTGGGTGACCAGGTGGTTGCTGAGAGTAACGTGATGGGCCTCCAGTGCCCTCATGCTGTCCAGGAGGTGTGCCATATGTTGCTCAAGCCTGTTGAGTGAGCAGGCACACCTCCTGGCCACCCTGAGTTGCCTCCTTTGGAGTACCAGACACTCCTGATCCATCACCATGGTGTTGTCAGGAGTGTGTGGTGTGGAGGGGGAACGGGACAGTGGTGGGGATGCCCTCTGGCTGTCCTGTGGCTCCACCACAGGTGTTGGGGGAGATGGGGTGGACCCATGGGTCCGGATGTGGAGGGAGCATGGGGAGCCCATCACTGCATCCCCAGATGAGTGACCCCCTGGGGATGTCACAACTGCCATATGTGTGGCTAGCATGGTTTGTGGGGGTGTTGTGTGTTGGGGCGGGGATGGTGTGGTGACCACCACCAGGGCCTGTGGCCGTTGTGGCTGGCCAATGAGGCCAAAGTGTTCATAGTCCATTGGCCACTGGCTACTGTCCCGCGGCTGTGGCCTGGTGGCTGCCTGCAGTGGCCCATGCTGTGGCATCCCCACGATGTCGGGCATCCGGTGCCTCCCCATGGCTGTCGGCACATCCTGCAGGGGAGTGTACCGGTGCTGGACTGTGGGAGGTGAGGCCTGGGGGCCATGCTGGGGCCACTGCTGCTGCTGCTGCTGGTGAGGTGAAGCCTGGGGGCCATGCTGGGGCCACTGCTGCTGCTGCTGCTGGTGAGGTGAAGCCTGGGGGCCATGCTGTGGCCACTGCTGCTGCTGCTGCTGGTGGGGTGAAGCCTGGGGGCCATGGTATGGCCACTGCTGCTGGTGGTGCGGTGGGCCTTGGGGGCCATGCTGGGGCCACTGCTGCTGCCACTGCTGCTGGTGGTGCGGTGGGCCTTGGGGGCCATGCTGGGGCCACTGCTGCTGCCACTGCTGCTGGTGGTGCGGTGGGCCTTGGGGGCCATGCTGGGGCCACTGCTGCTGCCACTGCTGCTGGTGTGGTGGTGGTGGTGGTGGTGCACTGGAGGTGCTGGCCTCCTCAGTGGAGGAACCTCCTGTGTCCTCTGCTCCTGCTGTCTGGTGTGCTGTGTGGGGAAATGACATGATGTAATCAGTGATGTGAACTATGACAGGAGTGCTGCAAGACTATTACACTGACACGCAAACCGTTGAGTGGCAGGATGGTATCCATTGCATTTCTTTGCAATGCATTGGTTACCATCCTAACACACTTTGCTAGGTTTGACGTGATCACATACATTGATTACAGTAACCTGCAGTGATGTGATTTGGTCATCATGTGTATCCTGAGCAATGGGGATGGCAAGGCATATACCTCCTTGCTATCCCCATTCATCAGGATCCATGTGGTGAGCAACACTGAACTATCACACCTTGAGTGACACAAACCCACTGCACATTCTACACCTAGGCCTCAACAGCAAACACACCAGGACCTCTAAACACAGCAATGCACCAGTGAGGATCTATGACTACAGAGGCCAATCAATCAGTAAATGATGTCGGCAGCAGGAATAACCACACCAAGCACGCCAACCAACATGATCTGTGGAACCCAGCAACCCAAACAGCTGGAGGACACACAAACACACCCCAGGACCGCTAAAATCCTAACACACAGCAAACAAGTGCATTGTTAGAATGTACTATTGGAGGTTGTTTCTACCTTTTCACATGTTTGTTATGCTATGGAGCCTAAGCACTGGTATGTCACGTGTTGTTTAGATCTCAGTGCACTGGCTCCACAGAACAACACAGGGATTTCAGGTGTGATGACACTGCAGTTGTCATGTACACATTGTCACCTCTTTCTGACATCCTAGTGAATGCCCCCCCCCCATCATGGTTGAGTCCTGTGGATCACATATGTCCTGCAGAGTGGGGATGGCGGGGAATGCCCCCTGGCCATCCCCACTCTGCAGGCTACATATGATGCAGAAAGCTGAACCTTGACTATTCCACTTAGACTAACTACCTACATGTACAACGTCTAGCCCTGACATGCAGTAACAATACAATAGGAAACACACCAAGTCCCCTCCTTGCTATTCTCCGGTAACCCATTGGGTGCCAAGGGACTAGCCAATGTATTGTCAACCAACGAATTACTTATCCCTGTGGCATTCAAGGGGTTGTGTGCTGACCTCTTTGTCACTATGTGTATGACATTGTGATACACATAACAGTTGGATCTGTGACTGACACATGACAGTGTGCATTGTTTTTGTGCTGTGCATGATGTTGTTGTGGACAGCATAAAGGGGGTTCAACAGGGACTTGACCATTACCATTCAGGCTAGGTTGGTCATGTATTCTGTCCTTGTTTGACGTCCCTCCAAGCTGTGTGACTGAATTGTGTTGTGTAATGCTGTCCATGTGTCACTGTGTTGGCCTCTGCCTGGTGGGTGTCAGGATTGGTGTGATGTGTGTGTGGGTCTTGATGCACTTACCAGTGGTCTGGAGGCTACTTTCATCCCCGGTGTCACTCCATCCAGGGATCCCACACACCATGATGGAGGAGATGGTCTGACGCACAGCCTCCTCCCACTGGCTGTATTCCACCCGCAGGGGAGGACCACCCCCTGTGCCAGCAGCGTGCAAGGCCTGCTCGCCCATCTTCTTCTTCACCTTCATAATGGTAGACAAAAATGGGAAAAGGGTTGAACTAGATGTATACAGGTCTTTTCTCAACATTGATTACTGTGTTGCTATGTTACTGTCTTACCTTAGCCTTGCAGTCTGTCCACCTTTTCTTCACAGAATCCAACGTCCGGCTGCGGCAGGACACTGCATTCACAGCAGCCACAACCTCCTTCCAGGCTGCCTTCCTCTTTGCTGACAGGCCAGCTTTAGGCCCCTTGGGGAAGAGGTACCTGTAGTGGGCAACCACAGCCTCACAGAGGACCAGGTTTTCCTCCTCTGTGTATTTGGGCTCTCTAAACCTCTCCTCCTCCTCACCCCCAGAGGTTGGTTGAGAGCCCTGGCTGTGGCTCCCCAGCCCTGCCTGCACTGGCCCTGTCTGTGTGTGGTGCAGGGGGACTACCCCTCGTCCCACTGTGTCTGCCCCTGCACTAGATGTGCCTGGTCTTGGGTGGCTGCCCCTCCGCCCCAGAGATCTCCCTCTCCCTCCCCTACCCTGACCAGGGTTGCCCCCCTGAATCTCCTCCTCCTCTCCTCCTACACTCCCCACCCCTCTCTTCTCTCCTCTCCTCTCCATCTCTCTCACCCACTCACACCCAGGCACTCACTCAGGCCCTCACACACTCACTCACTCTCTGTCACTCACTTGCACTCACAGACTCACACTGTCAAAATAAAGAAAAAAAGTGTGTGTGTGTTTTACAAAAAAAAAAAAGGGCTATGTGTATGTGTGTATGTGTGTTTGGATGCGTGTATTTGTATGTTCAAAAGTGTATTGTGTCGCTTTGTGTGCTGCCAAACTCTCCTTCTACCTGTCTGTGTGTGTGCGCCGCCTAAACTCCCTTTCTCTGAAAAACTAACCTCCGCTCCTTGGGTCCTGATATCTAGCTCTTGGGAACTCGATAACAGACAAAGGTGCGTAGGTGATTTTGGGTCTATTTATAGTTTATTCGACTCAACTTGATACTTTGGGGTGCTGTGATTGGCTGAGACTGGGTCACGTTGGACGTTTCGCGTGTTTGGTTTTTTTTGGAGACGTTTCTCGCGTTTATCGTGTATTTGGCGTCGACGATGAGGTCAAATATTTGGCGACTCCAGTTTTGTAGTCTTCGTGTGTTTTGTAGGCCGTCGCTCGTTAACTCTTCTGGGTAACAAAGATTTGAATCTCACGTTACCTGGTCTTGCTTAACGAGCGAAGGCAGTTTTTTTCTTCACGTTGGTTTTAACGCCAACATTTGAATCGAGCCCTAAGTGTCTTGTTCTAAGGCATGGTAGCCTCTCAATTTTGCTACAACTCATGTTTTTCACTCCCATGTGCCATTGCAGAGAGGAAATCTCCATATCCATATCAGACTGGTCCCGCCCACAGACAGTCCAGCTAAGAAATGTCAGGCAAATCCTCTCCGCACGAGAGAAAAGGCAAAACCACAGACGTACATTTCATCCTATGTGAGCCTCATCAGTGTGGTGCAGCCGAATCCCTCTAGGCACATGGAAGCAAGGGCCCATGCCTGGGATACCCTTAAACTTGGGGAGACAAAAAGTTTGAGGTTTGAGTCTACGGGTCAAAAGGGAGGATAGGCAGGAGTTGGCCTATCAAAATTGGTTATTGGCAAGGGCTTAAAGTTTAAGGGAATGTTAACTTAAAAATGGTTGACATGTATTACTAAATAAAGCTGTGGCCTGGGTAAAACCCATGTTTAGCTGCCTGTGTTTTTCTTGAACCAATACCCCATACATAAGACATGGTTTTCTAGGTAAAACAAGAACTTCCACTGCTCTGAGATTTATCATTCAAACGCAGTTTTTGTGTTTTGTTTTTTAAAGGGATAGTAATACTTGAAAATAATTTTATTTTAGATTGTAGCCCTTAAAAAAACATTAAAAATGATATAAGCTTTGTCTCCCAAACCTTTATGGTTTGGGAGATATTCACCAGTAAAATAAAGTAAATTTCCCTTTTCCTGGCTGTTTCAGCCAAGTCTGCCATCTAGTGGACAGATTTGGAATCCGGTCCACAGATCAACCAGCAGCTCTTTAGCAGTGCCAAGCTCACAATCTTTAAAAGAACTACTTAATTGGAACTGTCTACACAGTGTGCCTGGATTGCAAGCACACGTTGTAGACCATTCCAAAGACGAAATTCTTTTTAAAGATCGTGATCTCGCCACTTCTGGAGAGCCACAGCCGGTCAAGGGACCAGATTCCAAATCTGAGAGCTGGAGCGGTGACGTCACTCAGGGGGAAACTTTGCTTGTGAATATCTCCCAAACCATAAAGGTTTGGGAAATAGGACTTGTATCATTTTTAATGTTTTTTTAAGGGCTACAATATAAAATAAAATTATTTTCAAGTATTACTATCTCTTTAACAAAATGTTTGTTACAGTGTGAACTGATGTCCAAAAGACAGTTTTATATTGCCCTCAATGTAAGAGCTTGGGGGAGATGCACTAAGGTGTGATAAAGAGGTGATAAAGCAGAGATGACTTCTCCAGAGATATCACTTCTCCAGTTCTTATGTTATTCTATAGAGCCTATTCACTAATGTTTCTCTAACTTTTGAGATCTTAGTCCATCGGTTCCATAGAATAACATAGGACTTGAGAAGTGATATCACTGGAGAAGTTATCTCTGCTTTATCACCTCTTTATCACACCTTAGTGCATAACCCCACCCCCTTGAGTCATAGACTACATCTCCCCAAAGTAAGTACCACCCAGTGACCACAAGGTCTTGAGAAAGGCTCTGCAATGGAGCCGAAATGCTAATAATTTAACCTAATAAAATGTTGTTATTTTATTTTCCATAAGACCTGTGTGTGCGCTTGCATATGGTGGTAACACTATTTACTTGCTTGTGATACAATTTTTCAAGTAGCGCCCAGGCAGATTACACATTTTTTCACATTGTATTGGAGTGCCCACTTATGGTGTTTTTTGTATATATATATATATATATATATATATATATATATATATATATATATATATATATTTATATAAATATATATTGAGAGAGAGCGCTAGGAGAGAGATTTCTTCTGCATTTATTTATTTAGTTTAGTTTAGTATTTGTGTGTATGTTTATAAAGACGTCTTTGTACAAAGAGAATACCAGGGCTTTTAGAAATTGACCTCTCTTATTAACTTACACCCACTCCTAACAGATGTCTTCTACTTTTTCTTATCATGAGCGTAATTAACCCAAAATACTGTATTTGATCTTACTCCATTTGCACTCAGCCAGTATAGTAAGAGTCCTGTCACCCCCCAGCGCCCAAAATAAACTGCACTAACAACATTGCTCAGAAAGTGCATCTCCCCGCAACATTGGTGATATCCTACTGAAACCCAAACCCCAAAGAAAAGAAATAAAAATAGTTTTGAGTTTTCTTTTGTGCAGTTTAGATCTTTAAAGAGATAGTAATACTTCATTTTAACTTTATTTTATTTTGTAGGCATTAAAAAAACATGAAGAATGATATAAGTCTTATCTCTCAAACCTTTATGGTTTAAGAGATATTCACAAACAAAGTATCCCCCCCCCCTGTTCAACCAGATCAGAAGGGAGGTGCCCAGGTAGACTGCAGAGAGGGACAATCTTCAATTAAGATAAGGGAAAAAGCTGAAAAACTTGTCAAGGGGGGCAGGGCTTTCATTGTTCTCATACAAAGAAAATTGTCCCCTGCTGTTATCTGTCTGGTCTATGGACTGGATTCCACATCTGAGAAGAGATGGCTTACACTAGGTAAAAGGGGCGGGAGGGGAAACTTTGCTTGTGAATATCTCATAAACCATAAAGGTTTGAGAGATAAGACTTATATCATTCTTCATGTTTTTTAATGCCTACAAAATAAAATAAAGTTAAAACGAAGTATTACTATCCCTTTGAATTAACCATGTCTCAGCAGTGAGAGAACCTTTATTAATCTACAGCAGAAAAAGCTGAAAAATACAAAATTAACGGGATTGTTCATTTCGTTCATAAGCAGTACCATCCGATTGAGGGAAAAATACCCTTTGACTGCCAAAGCAATTTGTTTGACACCCCTCTGGTACTCAAAGGGTTAAACAATGCTGATAACTGTAGATACCCATACCTGGGAACATTCAGGGTTGGGCCAAAATCTCAGGGTCAAGGGCAAAATTGGGAAAGTCCTTTGTTAACTAGTATATGATCTGCACCAATTACATACCTCCCTATTGTGCCATTTAGGAGATATTAGGGGCACGTACCTCACTAGTGTCCCCTCTTTAGGAGATATTAGGGGCACGTACCTCACTAGTGTCCCCTCTTTAGGAGATATTAGGGGCACATACCTCACTAGTGTCCCCTCTTTAGGAGATATTAGGAGTCCGTACCTCCCTATTGTCCCCATTTAGGAGATATCAGGGGTACGTACCTCCCAAGTGTCCCTCTTTAGGAGATATTAGGGGTCCATACCTCCCTATTGTCCCCATTTAGGAGATATCAGGGGTACGTACCTCCCAAGTGTCCCTCTTTAGGAGATATTAGATTTTCATACCTCCCAAGTGTCCCTCTTTAGGAGATATTAGATTTTCATACCTCCCAAGTGTCCCTCTTTAGGAGATATTAGGGGTCCATACCTCCCTACTGACCCCATTTAGGAGATATCAGGGGTACGTACCTCCAAAGTGTCCCTCTTTAGGAGATATTAGGAGTATATACCTCCCAAGTGTCCCTTTTTAGGAGATAGTAGGGGTCCATACCTCCCAAGTTTCCCTTTTTAGGAGATATTAGGGATCCATACCTCCCAAGTGTCCCTCTTTAGGAGATATTAGGGTCCATACTTCCCAAGTGTCCCTTTTTAGGAGATAGTAGGGGTCCATACCTCCCAAGTTTCCCTTTTTAGGAGATATTAGGGATCCATACCTCCCAAGTGTCCCTCTTTAGGAGATATTAGGGTCCATACTTCCCAAGTGTCCCTTTTTAGGAGATAGTAGGGGTCCATACCTCCCAAGTTTCCCTTTTTAGGAGATATTAGGGGTCCATACCTCCCAAGTGTCCCTCTTTAGGAGATATTAGTGTCCATACCTCCCAAGTGTCCCTTTTTTGGAGATGGGAGGTATGGACCCCTACTAAGTTTCCCTTTTTAGGAGATATTAGGGGTCCATACCTCCCAAGTGTCCCTCTTTAGGCGATATTAGGGGTCCATACCTCCCTATTGTCCCCATTTAGGAGATATTAGGGGTCCATACCTACCAAATGTCCCTCTTTAGGAGATACTAGCAATGTGGGACGGTGTTGCCTGTCATATTATTTACACAGAAAGACATTATGTGAAACAGAAATATGCAGTACATTTGAAGAAATAGGTTGGCAGACAGAGGGTTAAGTGACAGATGCAGTGATAGATAATGTAATAGTGATGTGGGAGTAAAATGGCGAGATTGGGACTATGGATGAATGGCAAGGGGATAGGTGACTGGGGGTGACAAGGGAGGAGGAGATGAGAGATTGAGGAGAGGAGGGACAGTGAAGTGTTACAGTAAAGTAATGGTTGAGGGGGAGAAATGACTATACATAGACAGTGAAGTAGACATGAAATACAGGGCTGTAGGGTTACTGCATTATACAGACCTAGTGTAGCAGTTGGTTGGAGTGAAGCACTTTAACTCAGAACTCCCCGTGAAAATAAGAAGGGGAGGCATGTCTGAGCTGGGGGATGACAAGGAAAGTCGGTGGGTGGGTCAGGAAGTGAAGTATGAAGAGGTGGGGTAAGGGTTTATATATAGGGCAAGAGGATGGGTTCACTTCCTTTTACAGTTGACAACTAAAGAACAACGTCCCTCCCTCCCTCCTCTGTTTATTTTACAGTTTGGTGGTGGTGTTTGGTCTGGGGGCCTTGGGTTGTTAATTTATTTCGTCACAGCTGGGGGCACTTTGGGCCCTTGCCAAGGTGGAGAAGGTCTTTAAGTTGGTTATGGTTACATGAAGTTGGTAGGCCAGCAGCCTAGGAGCAATTTACACCCGGACTGTGTCGCGGGTTTGGACACCGGCCTCATTGAGCTACATTGACCAGCTAACGGGGCGCAGTATGGTGGAACAGTTTTGGGGTGAGCCAGTGGCTCAAAAAAGGTGGTAGGCACGTTTGGCCTATCAAAATGGAGAGATTGGCAAGGGCTTAAAGTCTGGGGTTTGTAAAAAAGTTATCATGTAATGTTAAATAAAGCTGTGGCCGGAGTTTAACCCATAATTGGTTGTTGTGTCTTTACTTGAATCATTACCCCATGCGTAAGACATGAGTGTGAGAGAGGTACGCAACACATTGCTGTGTAATGAGTTGCATAGTCCTGTGGCAGTGAAAGGAATATGTGACACATGTTGGGCGCTCCTTGCATTAGTGGGCTGTGGTGATTGGCTGGAACAGAACCGGATTATTTGTCCATGGGCCGTATGCAAGGGATCAATAGAGGGACCCCTAACAGCTAATAGGCTTCAAAACAGGAAGGCTCATATACTAAGGAAAGTGGTGGAATTTTGTGGAAAAGTAACAGCAGCACAGGGAACAATACCCATTTATTTAAATGGGCGTTTTAACGTCTTCAGCGCTAGAGAGGTCAGAAAGCATTGTATTTGTTCTGTATGGTACAGATGGATTGTTCCTGTTTGTGTTAGTACATCAGCCTCACAGATCACATATCACAGTCATCTGCTGCAAGAGCCAAACGTATAAATGGGCTTAAATTAATGGAGTAAGAGTATAACTGTATGGGCCTTATGTAACAAGATAAAGCGTGCAACTCAAAAATAAAACTGACACCATAGGGTTGAATTGAACCCCTTGAATGCTACAATGGTCCCCAACGCGTTGCTTTGGCAATGTGTTTGCAATGTCTGTAGCATTCATGGGGTTAATAGCCTCACTGAAATCAATGTAACCCTGTAGGCACCCTGTGAGGAAGGAGTGGACTGCACAATACCCAAATGTGGAAGCTTTCCAAACAGATATTAACCCTTTGAGTGACAGAGGTACGCAGAGCAATGTGCTGCATATCACCTCTGGTACTCCAAGGGTTAATGGGCTTAACCCTCTGAGTGCCAGAGAGGTATCCAAGGCATTGCAACAGCACTCAAAGGGTTAAACTGAAACAAAGTGAGTCCATCAGCCCCAGTTCTTACCATGGAAAGTGAAGATCTGTGTTATAACCTGTTCCCCAGCTGACTCCACTCACCTGAGTCCAATCTGCCTCTGAGTGTCCCAGTGCATTATGGGACAGGGGGTGGAAACAGAAGTTATTATGCTCTTTGAAAGAAGTGATCAATGTGTGGCTCCCCAGCAAAATGGGAGCTGCTGGTTGGTGGGTTATAGTATTGTGCCATGAGTTGTTTACTGTAGGAGTTGTAAGTCGAGAGAAGTGATGTAGCAGTAGGTGAGTTGTGGAGGAGAGGGTTAACCCTTTGAGTGCACACACTGAGTGCAATGTATGCACACAAAGGGTTAAGACTGATGTTGGGTTGCGGGCTAACTCTTCCTTACAGCCGCCCCTGTGTGTGCAGCAGGGGATGCAGGTTTTCTCTCATATATACACTACCAATGTGGGACGGCGTTGCCCCTCATGTTATGACCGTTGGGCGCACATGTGTGAAATGTAGACACACTGATAAACACAGACATATGCAACACACAGGCAGATACATACACACAGTGAGCGGCACAAACATGCAAAAGACATGCACACACACAGACACACCAGAGATGCACACACGGACACACATATGTAACAGAGATGTACACACGCAACATATATGTGCAGAAACACATGCGCAAATGAGTTGTGCATCCCTCTGGCACTCAAAGGGTTAAGGTATAGAGAGGCATGTCAGAGTTAAATAGCAGTGGGAAGTGTATTCATACCTGGGAACTTTGACTTGTGTAGTCCCTGGAGGGGGCTTCTGTTGTGCTGATGTGGAGAGACAAATGGGGCAATTTGAGTTAAAAGGGGGAGGGGCTTAATCACTAGTAGGGGCGGGGCTTAACATAAATGTGGAAAAATGTTAGTAATAGGCTGGGGAAGGAGGAGAAGTGGGAGGGAAATGCAAGTTTACAGTGTGAGGGGTTTGAACACATTCCCTGACGGGTAAAACCTGACACACAACCCTGTGGCAGTCAGTGGGTTAAGCGTGTACCTGATGGCTGTCTGTCCTGAGTCTTGCATGGCAAACAACAGTCAAGAAATAATTCAGAAATGAGGGCCTACCTTAACCCTTTGAGTGCCATTTTGTTCCCCTGGTGATGCAGTTTCCCTTCAGTGGCTTTACTACAGATCCTGCTGAGGCCACTGGGAGTCAGAGTGAGTGACTGTGCGTGTGTGTGTGTCAGCCATATTTCTTTCTGGCTTTGTGTGTGTTTGGTGCTCTGTGTGTGGTGCTGTGTGTGTGTGTGTGTGTGTGTGGTGCTGTGTGTATGAGTGGGGCATGTGTGTTTGTATGTGGTGTAGGAGCAAGTGGCGTTCATTTTGTTTTTTTCTGACTTTGATAGTGGTGGGTGGGCTGCATAGTGGGGGCGGGCCAACTCCCTGCATGATTGAATCACCCAGATGGAGCATTAACTCCTCCTTTCTGCCTCCCCTGGGTGTGTTTTGGCAGGCACAAAGTCTTCTTTTATATTTATAGATTAGGAGTCCATACCTCCCAAATGTCCCCCTTTAGGAGATATTAGGGGTCCATACCTCCCAAGTGTCCCTCTTTAGGAGACATTAGGGATATGTACGTACCAAGTGTCCCTCTTTAGGAGATATTAGGGGTCCGTACCTCCCAAGTGTTCCTCTTTAGGAGATTTTAAGGCTCCATACCTCCAAAGTGTCCCTCTTTAGTCAGGATAGTCCCTCTTTCAGACTCAAATCCCTTTGTCCCTCTTTCCCACCCTGATATCCTTATGTTTAGTAGATCAAACTGTGTGGTGTGTATAAAAGTGTATCACCCTGATATCCTTATGTTTAGTAGATCAGACTGTGTGGTGTGTATATAAGTGTATCACCCTGATGTCCCTGTGTTTAGGAGATCAGACTGTGTGGTGTATATAAGTGTATCACCCTGGTGTCCTTATGTTTAGTAGATCAGACTGTGTGGTGTGTATATAAGTGTATCCCCCTGGTGTCCCTGTATTTAGGAGATCAGACTGTGTGGTGTGTATATAAGTGTATCACCCTGGTGTCCCTGTGTTTAGGAGATCAGACTGTGCGGTGTGTATATAAGTGTATCACCCTGGTGTCCCTGTGTTTAGGAGATCAGACTGTGTGGTGTGTATATAAGAGTATCACCCTGGTGTCCCTGTGTTTAGGAGATCAGACTGTGTGGTGTGTATATAAGTGTATCACCCTGGTGTCCCTGTGTTTAGGAGATCAGACTGTGCGGTGTGTATATAAGTGTATCACCCTGGTGTCCCTGTGTTTAGGAGATCAGACGGTGTGGTGTGTATATAAGTGTATCACCCTGGTGTCCCTGTGTTTAGGAGATCAGACTGTGCGGTGTGTATAGAAGTGTATCACCCTGGTGTCCCTGTGTTTAGGAGATCAGACTGTGTGATGTGTATATAAGTGTATCACCCTGGTGTCCCTGTGTTTAGGAGATCAGACGGTGTGGTGTGTATATAAGTGTATCACCCTGGTGTCCCTGTGTTTAGGAGATCAGACTGTGCGGTATGTATATAAGTGTATCACCCTGGTGTCCCTGTGTTTAGGAGATCAGACTGTGCGGTGTGTATATAAGTGTATCACCCTGGTGTCCCTGTGTTTAGGAGATCAGACGGTGTGGTGTGTGTATATAAGTGTATCACCCTGGTGTCCCTGTGTTTAGGAGATCAGACGGTGTGGTGTGTATATAAGTGTATCACCCTGGTGTCCCTGTGTTTAGGAGATCAGACTGTGCGGTGTGTATATAAGTGTATCACCCTGGTGTCCCTGTGTTTAGGAGATCAGACTGTGTGGTGTGTATAGAAGTGTATCACCCTGGTGTCCCTGTGTTTAGGAGATCAGACTGTGCGGTGTGTATATAAGTGTATCACCCTGGTGTCCCTGTGTTTAGGAGATCAGACTGTGTGGTGTGTGTATATAAGTGTATCACCCTGGTGTCCATGTGTTTAGGAGATCAGACCGTGTGGTGTGTATATAAGTGTATCACCCTGGTGTCCCTGTGTTTAGGAGATCAGACTGTGTGGTGTGTATAGAAGTATATCACCCTGGTGTCCCTGTGTTTAGGAGATCAGACTGTGTGGTGTGTATAGAAGTGTATCACCCTGGTGTCCCTGTGTTTAGGAGATCAGAATGTGTGGTGTGTATATAAGTGTATCACCCTGGTGTCCCTGTGTTTAGGAGATCAGACTGTACAGTGTGTATATAAGTGTATCACTCTGGTGTCCCTGTGTTTAGGAGATCAGACTGTGTGGTGTGTATATAAGTGTATCACCCTGGTGTCCCTGTGTTTAGGAGATCAGACTGTGTGGTGTGTATATATGTGTATCACCCTGGTGTCCTTGTGTTTAGGAGATCAGACTGTGTGGTGTGTATATAAGTGTATCACCCTGGTGTCCCTGTGTTTAGGAGATCAGACTGTGTGATGTGTATATAAGTGTATCACCCTGGTGTCCCTGTGTTTAGGAGATCAGACTGCGTGGTGTGTATATAAGTGTATCACCCTGGTGTCCCTGTGTTTAGGAGATCAGACTGTGTAGTGTGTATATAAGTGTATCACCCTGGTGTCCCTGTGTTTAGGAGATCAGACTGTGTGGTGTGTATATAAGTGTATCACCCTGGTGTACCTGTGTTTAGGAGATCAGACGGTGTGGTGTGTATATAAGTGTATCACCCTGGTGTCCCTGTGTTTAGGAGATCAGACTGTGCGGTGTGTATATAAGTGTATCACCCTGGTGTCCCTGTGTTTAGGAGATCAGACTGTGTGGTGTGTATAGAAGTGTATCACCCTGGTGTCCCTGTGTTTAGGAGATCAGACTGTGTGATGTATATATAAGTGTATCACCCTGGTGTCCCTGTGTTTAGGAGATCAGACGGTGTGGTGTGTATATAAGTGTATCACCCTGGTGTCCCTGTGTTTAGGAGATCAGACTGTGCGGTGTGTATATAAGTGTATCACCCTGGTGTCCCTGTGTTTAGGAGATCAGACTGCGTGGTGTGTATAGAAGTGTATCACCCTGGTGTCCCTGTGTTTAGGAGATCAGACTGTGCGGTGTGTATATAAGTGTATCACCCTGGTGTCCCTGTGTTTAGGAGATCAGACTGTGTGGTGTGTGTATATAAGTGTATCACCCTGGTGTCCCTGTGTTTAGGAGATCAGACGGTGTGGTGTGTATATAAGTGTATCACCCTGGTGTCCCTGTGTTTAGGAGATCAGACTGTGCGGTGTGTATATAAGTGTATCACCCTGGTGTCCCTGTGTTTAGGAGATCAGACTGTGTGGTGTGTATAGAAGTGTATCACCCTGGTGTCCCTGTGTTTAGGAGATCAGACTGTGTGGTGTGTATATAAGTGTATCACCCTGGTGTCCCTGTGTTTAGGAGATCAGACTGTGTGGTGTGTGTATATAAGTGTATCACCCTGGTGTCCCTGTGTTTTGGAGATCAGACCGTGTGGTGTGTATATAAGTGTATCACCCTGGTGTCCCTGTGTTTAGGAGATCAGACTGTGTGGTGTGTATTAGTGATGATCGAGCACCCCAATGCTCGGGTGTTCGGGTGCTCTGGCCGAGCACCCCCTGAGGCTCGAGTGCTCGGCCGAGCACCCGAGCCCCATTGAAGTCAATGGGAGGACTCGAGCATTACACCAGGCACCCCCTGCTCTGATGAGGGGAGGGTGCCTGGTTCATAGGAAAAGGTCAGAAAATGATGGAAACACCACAGAAATGGTTCAGGGACAGCATAGGGAGGATGTCTGGATGCATCTTGGACTCCAACGTCGCTGCTGGGAGCGATGTTTCGCCCGTAGTACGCCATTTTTACAGACTGACCGTAAAACACACAAAAAGGAAGATAAAAACGACTTTAGGCGAAAAATTGTTACCAAACAGTATTTGCTGTATATTTACTTGTATATCATCTGCAAATTCTGCAAAAAATTTCATGGATTTTTCGGAACTGGGGCCATGATTAAGAGGGAAACGTGCGCAGCGTAAAGCAGGTGTTCAACGTGGTTATGGCCCGGGTAAGGTACAGGATTCAGGAACGGAGGCCGCAGCTACCACAGGTTTTACAACATGTCCGTTTGCCCTTGTTAAGTCCAAAATTTATAGTCGGAACAGTGGGGTCTGATCCATTGAGTAAAAGTGACGAAGTGACTTAGTGGATGAAGCCAAGAACTACCTTCTGCTCTGTCGAACACCCCAGCCCTATTTAATTCAATGGGAGGACCTGAGGCACTCCGATACAACCTGTATATCACAAAATGGAGGGCCTCATTCACATTGTGGTACAATAGTTCAGGTAGTGGTCCAACACTCATAAAGCCTATGCACTAAGTGAAAGGGCTGCCAAAAATTAGACTGAAATGTCACTCCAATACACCCTTTATTACACATAAAGGAGGGCATCATACACACCCTTGAAAAATTAGGATTAATGGCCTGCTGGTGACCCTCTAAAACATTAGGGGCGAGGGCATGCCGCTAAGCTGACCATCTAAAACATTAGGAATGAGGGTCTGCTGCTGAGCCGACCATCTAAAACATTATGGGTGAGGGTCTGCTGCGGAGCTGACCATCCTAAACATTATATGCGAAGGCCCGCTAGTGAGCTGACGCTATAAAACATTATATGAGAGGGCCCGCTAGAGAGCTGACCCAATAAAACATTATATGAGAAGGCCCGCTGGTGAGCTGACCTATACAAAAATTGTCAAACAGGGCCCGCTGGTGAGCTGGCCCTATATAAAAATTATATCACAGGGCCCGCTGGTGAGCTGGCCCTATATAAAAATTATATCACTGGGCCTGCTGGTGAGCTGGCCCTATATAAAAATTATATCACTGGGCATATGGAAGAGGAGGAGGAGGATGAGAAGATTAAGAGTCAACCATATACCCGTTTTTTGGGTGGAAGGGGTGAATGGGAATACAGAGTATTCCCATCATTGTAAATAACATATCTAAAGTGACTTTATGTTCACCCGGGGCTTTCCTCCAGTGGAGTGGAGAAGTCAGGGGAAATCCAGGCCTTGTTCATTTTTATAAGTGTCAACCTATCAGCATTTTCGGTGGAAAGGCGGATACGCTTATCTGTTATGATGCCACCAGCAGCACTAAATACCCGCTCAGACAGAACGCTGGCGGCAGGGCAGGCCAGCACCTCCAAGGCGTAGAGTGCCAGTTCATACCACGTGTCCAGCTTGGACACCCAGTAGTTGTAAGGCACAGAGGGATCATTGAGGACGCTGACACGGTCTGCTACGTACTCCTTCACCATCTTCCAAAACTTTTCCCTCCTTGTGACACTAGGCTGCGCATCAGGGTGAGGGTGCTGGCGGGGTGTCATGAAGGTGTCCCACGCCTTGGAGAGTGTTGCCCTGCCTTTGTCGGAACTGCTGTGTGCTCCCCTTTTCTCTCCTTCTCGGTTGGCCAAGGTAGCACGTACTCTGCCGCCAGCGTTGTCAGATGGAAAATTTTGGAGCAATTTTTCGACAAGAACCTTCTGGTATTGCACCATTTTGCTTGTCCTCTCCACCGGAGGAATGAGAGATGAGAAATTCTCTTTGTAGCGGGGGTCCAGAAGGGTGAACACCCAGTAATCCGTGTTGTCTAAAATGCGTATAACGCGTGGGTCACGGGAAAGGCAGCCTAACATAAAGTCAGCCATGTGTGCCAGAGTACCAACAGGCAAGATTTCGCTGTCCTCACCAGGAGGATGACTCTCAATCTCCTCATCCTCTTCCTCCTCTTCTGCCCACCCACGCTGAAGAGATGGAAATAAAGTTCCATGGCTACCCTCTGTAGCGGAGGCAACCGTGTCTTCCTCCTCCTCCTCCGCCTCCTCCAATTGTCGCTGAGAAGACGAAGTGAGGGTTCTCTGGCTATCACCTTGTGTAAGCTCTCCCCCCCCATTTCCACCTCTTCCACATGCAAAGCGTCGGTTTTAATTGTGAGCAGCGAGCGTTTCAGTAGACACAGAAGTGGGATGGTTACACTGATAATAGCGTTATCGCCGCTCACCATCTGTGTCGATTCCTCAAAATTGCGTAAAACCTCACAGAGGTCTGACATCCATTCCCACTCCTCACTTCTGATTAGAGGAAGTTGAACGGAGAGGCGACGACCGTGTAACAGCTGGTACTCCACTACTGCCCTCTGCTGCTCACAAAGCCGGGCCAACATGTGGAAGGTGGAGTTCCAGCGCGTGCTCACGTCACACAGCAGCCGGTGAGCTGGCAATTGTAAGCGCTGCTGCAGCTTCAACAGGCCGGCTGAAGCTGTAGATGACTTACGGAAATGTGCACACACGCGGCGCACCTTCGTCAAGAGATCATGCAAATTGGGGTAGGTTTTTAGAAATCGCTGAACCACTAAATTAAATACATGCGCTAGGCATGGTACGTGTGTGAGCTTGCCGAGCTCCAAAGCCGCCACCAAGTTACGCCCATTATCACACACAACCATGCCTGGTTGCAGGTTGAGTGGCGAGAGCCACTGCTCGGTCTGGTGACTAATCCCCTGCAACAGCTCTGAGGCCGTGTGCTGTTTGTCCCCAAGGCAGATCAGCTTCAGCACAGCCTGTTGACGCTTCCCCACTGCAGTGCTACACTGCTTCCAGCTACCGGCTGATGGGTGAGTGGCGCTGCGCGCAGAGAATTCGGAGGTGGAAACGGAGGAGGAGGAGCCAATAACGTAGGTGCTGGCGGAAACCCTGATGGAGGTAGGGCCCGCAATCCTCGGCGTGGGTAGCACCTGTGCCATCCCAGGGTCCGAGTCGCTCCCAGCCTCCACGACATTCACCCAGTGTGCCATCAGGGAAATGTAGCGTCCCTGGCCACAAGCACTTGTCCATGTGTCAGTCGTTAAGTGGACCTTCCCAGTAACTGCGTTGGTCAGGGCACGGGTGATGTTAAGGGACACATGGTGGTGTAAGACGGGGACGGCACACCGGGAAAAGTAGTGGCGGCTGGGGACTGCGTACCGAGGGACAGCTGCTGCCATCAGGCTGCGGAAGGACTCAGTCTCCACAAGCCTAAATGGCAGCATTTCGATGGCCAGTAATTTGGAAAGGTGTGAGGTTAGTGCTATGGCCTGTGGGTGGGTGGCTGGGTATTTTCGCTTGCGCTCAAATGCCTGGGGTAACGACATTTGGACGCTGCGCTGGGACAGGGAAGTGGATGTGGTCGCTGATGGTGCTTCAGATGGTACAGGTGCAGGGCGGGAGGTATGCGGGCCTGCGCCTTCGACAGGCGATTGGCCGGCACCGAAAACAGGGGAAGAGGAGGCAGTGGTGTGGCCTGCAGACACAGATTGGCGATCCGGGCGTTCCTCCCACTTATTACGGTGCTTGGATGCCATGTGTCGGATCATGCTGGTGGTGGTGAGGTTGCTAGTGTTCATGCCTCGGCTCATTCTGGTGTGGCACAGGTTGCAAACTACAATTTTTTTGTCGTCCGCACTTTCCTTAAAAAAACGCCATACCGCGGAACACCTAGCCCTTGGCAAGGGAGATTTATGCAAGGGGGTGCTCCGTGGAACATTTGCGGCCCAGTTTGGTGCGGTCCGCCTTCTTTCTTTAGCCACACCACTGCCTCTTCCAGCCTGTTGCAGTGCTGCAGATGGCTCACCCTCAGGAATGCTGTCATCGCTCGGCTCTCCACCTTCCCAGGTGGGGTCAGTGACCTCATCGTTCACCAAGTCCTCCTCCACTTCCTCACTCTGATCATCCTCCTCATTTCTTGATCCCACCACATACTCAGTCATTGACAACTGTGTATCATCCTCCTCATCAAGGTCTTGAGACAGTAATTGTGGTTGATTTGATGGCAACTGTGTCTCATCATCATCATCATCCACTTCCTTTGACCTTAAATGCCGTTCCCCTCTGTCATCTTCTTGTGATTGGGTACCCTCTAGAGGTTGTGAATCAGGGCACAAGATCTCATGTTCCTCTGCAAGCGTGCTTGGAGAGAGGTTCAAATCAAGGATTGGTGATGAGACGAGCTCCTCACTATATCCCAGTGTGGGATCACTTCTTTGGCCAGACCCTCTATGGTGGGAGGAAGGATGATCAGGGTGAGGATTATGTTGACCAGACTCTTGGCTACTGAGAGTGGACTTGGTGGAAGACAGGGTGGTGCTTAACCGACTGGAAGCAGTATCAGCTGAAATCCAACCGACCACCTGTTCGCAGTGGTCTGACCTCGAGAGTGATGTCCTGCGACGCCCTGTAAACTGAGACATGAAGCTAGGTATGGTGGATGTCTTTCTGTCTTGTGCTCTGGCACCAGGCACAGTTTCTACGCGTCCTGACCCGCGCCCTGAACTATCAGGATCACGTCCACTTCCCCGTCCCTTTTTACCCGCCTTCTTCATATTACACGGAATATGTGCCGCTAATCTGCGGCTAGGCACACTAAACAGAATGTGACGCTAATCTGCGGCTAGGCACAGTGAACAGAATGTGACGCTAATTTGTGAATTTGCACACTAAACAGAATGTGCTGCTAATCTGCGGCTAGGCACACTAAACAGAATGTGCTGCTAATCTGCGGCTAGGCACACTAAACAGAATGTGATGCTAATCTGCGGCTAGGCACAGTGAACAGAATGTGACGCTAATTTGTGAATTTGCACACTAAACAGAATGTGCCGCTAATCTGCGGCTAGGCACACTAAACAGAATGTGCCGCTAATCTGCAGCTAGGCACAGTGAACGGAATATGTGACGTTAATTTATGAATTTGCACACTAAACAGAATGTGCCGCTAATCTGCGGCTAGGCACACTAAACAGAATGTGCCGCTAATCTGCGGCTAGGCACACTAAACAGAATGTGACGCTAATCTGCGGCTAGGCACAGTGAACAGAATGTGACGCTAATTTGTGAATTTGCACACGAAACAGAATGTGCCACTAATCTGCGGCTAGGCACACTAAACAGAATGTGCCGCTAATCTGCGGCTAGGCACAGTGAACGGAATATGTGACGTTAATTTATGAATTTGCACAATAAACAGAATGTGACGCTAATCTGCGGCTAGGCACACTAAACAGAATGTGCCGCTAATCTGCGGCTAGGCACACTAAACAGAATGTGACGCTAATCTGCGGCTAGGCACAGTGAACAGAATGTGACGCTAATTTGTGAATTTGCACACTAAACAGAATGTGCCACTAATCTGCGGCTAGGCACACTAAACAGAATGTGCCGCTAATCTGCGGCTAGGCACAGTGAACGGAATATGTGACGTTAATTTATGAATTTGCACAATAAACAGAATGTGACGCTAATCTGCGGCTAGGCACACTAAACAGAATGTGACGCTAATCTGCGGCTAGGCACAGTGAACAGAATGTGACGCTAATTTGTGAATTTGCACACTAAACAGAATGTGACAATAATCTATGGCTAGGCACACGTTTAAAATGGCCCTTTTTGTCACTGCGTTGTACAATATTTGTCCCTGTGCACCTAGTACAATGTCACCTTACTAATATCCCACCTTAAAAAAAAAAAAATGAAATTGTGCCCCCCCAAACAAAATATAAATGCTGCCCCCACACACAACAGTCCTAAAAAGGACTTTTGGGTCTTGAACTACTACCAACACTTTTATTCTCCCTACACTGACTTTCCCTGCCTGATCGCATCTCTCCCTGGCTGAGAATGAGCAGAACTCGCGAGTCGGGTGCTATACAGCACCCGATCACGAGTTCTGGCCAGCCAATCAGTGTAATGCCAGCAGCCAACATGGCTGCTGGCATTACACTGATGTCAGAGCCTCCCCGCACGTTTATTGGCTGCGCAGCAGCCGCGAAACGTGCGGGGAGGAGACCCGAACATGGCGGGCGAGCACATGCGGTACTCGTACGAATACCGCCATGTGCAGAGCAGAGCGATGCTCGAGCCGAACCGAGCTTCGGCCGAGCATGCTCGCTCATCACTAGTGTGTATATAAGTGTATCACCCTGGTGTCCCTGTGTTTAGGAGATCAGACTGTGTGATGTGTATATAAGTGTATCACCCTGGTGTCCCTGTGTTTAGGAGATCAGACTGTGTGGTGTGTATATAAGTGTATCACCCTGGTGTCCCTGTGTTTAGGAGATCAGACTGTGTGGTCTGTATATAAGTGTATCACCCTGGTGTCCCTGTGTTTAGGAGATCAGACTGTGTGGTCTGTATATAAGTGTATCACCCTGGTGTCCCTGTGTTTAGGGGATCAGACTGTGTGGTGTGTATATAAGTGTATCACCCTGGTGTCCCTGTGTTTAGGAGATCAGACTGTGTGATGTGTATATAAGTGTATCACCTTGGTGTCCCTGTGTTTAGGAGATCAGACTGTGTGGTGTCTATAGAAGTGTATCACCCTGGTGTCCCTGTGTTTAGGAGATCAGACTGTGTGGTGTGTATATAAGTGTATCACCCTGGTGTCCCTGTGTTTAGGAGATCAGACTGTGTGGTCTGTATATAAGTGTATCACCCTGGTGTCCCTGTGTTTAGGAGATCAGACTGTGTGGTGCGTATATAAGTGTATCACATTACTCTACGGCAATAAAACTCACATTAATGTTTGTGTAAACTTCACTATATGTGTTTATAAATGTGTGTAAATAAAATTCTTTGATCTTGTTCTAAATCATATATTCAGTTACACAAAGCAGTGTCAATAGGTCCTGAAATAACATAAAAAGTCTGGGTAATGCTCCGCCCACCAGACATGCCCCCAGCAACACCCCCTAAAACACCAGTGTCCCTTTTCGGCCATTTGAAATGTTGGGAGGTGTGCAATTAACTGTTTTGCTATCTAAATTGGTTCCATTTCTCTCAGGAAGACTGAGGGAAAAGTCATATTCCCCTTGTTTGTGGTAAAACAGTGAATTCGCCAGATTGTATCATGTTTAGTGATGAGCGAGCATGCTCGGCCGAAGCTCGGTTCGGCTCGAGCATCGCTCTGCTCGGCACATGGCGGTACTCGTATGAGTACCGCATGTGCTCGCCCGCCATGTTCGGGTCTCCTCCCCGCACGTTTCGCGGCTGCTGCGCAGCCAATAAACGTGCGGGGAGGCTCTGACATCAGTGTTGGCTGCTGGCATTACACTGATTGGCTGGGCAGAACTCGTGATCGGGTGCTGTATAGCACCCGACTCGCGAGTTCTGCTCATTCTCAGCCAGGGAGAGATGCGATCAGGCAGGGAAAGTCAGTGTAGGGAGAATAAAAGTGTTGGTAGTAGTTCAAGACCCAAAAGTCCTTTTTAGGACTGTTGTGTGTGGGGGCAGCATTTATATTTTGTTTGGGGGGGCACAATTTAATTTTTTTTTTTAAGGTGGGATATTCTGTTTAGTGTGCCTAGCCGCAGATTAGCGTCACATTCTGTTTAGTGTGCCTAGCCGCAGATTAGCGGCACATTCTGTTTAGTGTGCAAATTCATAAATTAACGTCACATATTCCATTCACTGTGCCTAGCCGCAGATTAGCGTCACATTCTGTTTAGTGTGCCTAGCCGCAGATTAGCGTCACATTCTGTTTAGTTTGCAAATTCATAAATTAACGTCACATATTCCGTTCACTGTGCCTAGCCGCAGATTAGCGTCACATTCTGTTTAGTGTGCCTAGCCGCAGATTAGCGTCACATTCTGTTTAGTGTGCAAATTCATAAATTAACGTCACATATTCCGTTCACTGTGCCTAGCCGCAGATTAGCGTCACATTCTGTTTAGTGTGCCTAGCCGCAGATTAGCGTCACATTCTGTTTAGTGTGCAAAATCATAAATTAACGTCACATATTCCGTTCACTGTGCCTAGCCGCAGATTAGCGGCACATTCTGTTTAGTGTGCCTAGCCGCAGATTAGCGGCACATTCTGTTTAGTGTGCAAAATCATAAATTAACGTCACATATTCCGTTCACTGTGCCTAGCCGCAGATTAGCGTCACATTCTGTTTAGTGTGCCTAGCCGCAGATTAGCGGCACATTCTGTTTAGTGTGCAAAATCATAAATTAACGTCACATATTCCGTTCACTGTGCCTAGCCGCAGATTAGCGGCACATTCTGTTTAGTGTGCCTAGACGCAGATTAGCGGCACATTCTGTTTAGTGTGCAAAATCATAAATTAACGTCACATATTCCATTCACTGTGCCTAGCCGCAGATTAGCGTCACATTCTGTTTAGTGTGCCTAGCCGCAGATTAGCATCACATTCTGTTTAGTGTGCAAATTCATAAATTAACGTCACATATTCCGTTCACTGTGCCTAGCCGCAGATTAGCGTTACATTCTGTTTAGTGTGCCTAGCCGCAGATTAGCTGCACATTCTGTTTAGTGTGCAAATTCATAAATTAACGTCACATATTCCGTTCACTGTGCCTAGCCGCTGATTAGCGGCACATTCTGTTTAGTGTGCAAAATCATAAATTAACGTCACATATTCCATTCACTGTGCCTAGCCGCAGATTAGCGTCACATTCTGTTTAGTGTGCCTAGCCACAGATTAGCATCACATTCTGTTTAGTGTGCAAATTCATAAATTAACGTCACATATTCCGTTCACTGTGCCTAGCCGCAGATTAGCGTCACATTCTGTTTAGTGTGCCTAGCCGCAGATTAGCTGCACATTCTGTTTAGTGTGCAAATTCATAAATTAACGTCACATATTCCGTTCACTGTGCCTAGCCGCAGATTAGCGTCACATTCTGTTTAGTGTGCCTAGCCGCAGATTAGCGTCACATTCTGTTTAGTGTGCCTAGCCGCAGATTAGCTGCACATTCTGTTTAGTGTGCAAATTTATAAATTAACGTCACATATTCCGTTTACTGTGCCTAGCCGCAGATTAGCGTCACATTCTGTTTAGTGTGCCTAGCCGCAGATTAGCGTCACATTCTGTTTAGTGTGCAAATTCATAAATTAACGTCACATATTCCGTTCACTGTGCCTAGCCGCAGATTAGCGGCACATTCTGTTTAGTGTGCCTAGCCGCAGATTAGCGGCACATTCTGTTTAGTGTGCAAATTCATAAATTAACGTCACATATTCCGTTCACTGTGCCTAGCCGCAGATTAGCGGCACATTCTGTTTAGTGTGCCTAGCCGCAGATTAGCGGCACATTCTGTTTAGTGTGCAAATTCATAAATTAACGTCACATATTCCGTTCACTGTGCCTAGCCGCAGATTAGCGGCACATTCTGTTTAGTGTGCCTAGCCGCAGATTAGCGTCACATTCTGTTTAGTGTGCAAATTCATAAATTAACGTCACATATTCCGTTCACTGTGCCTAGCCGCAGATTAGCGTCACATTCTGTTTAGTGTGCCTAGCCGCAGATTAGCGGCACATTCTGTTTAGTGTGCAAATTCATAAATTAACGTCACATATTCCGTTCACTGTGCCTAGCCGCAGATTAGCGGCACATTCTGTTTAGTGTGCCTAGCCGCAGATTAGCGGCACATTCTGTTTAGTGTGCCTAGCCGCAGATTAGCGGCACATATTCCGTGTAATATGAAGAAGGCGGGTAAAAAGGGACGGGGAAGTGGACGTGATCCTGATAGTTCAGGGCGCTGGTCAGGACGCGTAGAAACTGTGCCTGGTGCCAGAGCACAAGAAAGAAAGACATCCACCATATCTAGCTTCATGTCTCAGTTTACAGGGCGTCGCAGGACATCACTCTCGAGGTCAGACCACTGCGAACAGGTGGTCGGTTGGATTTCAGCTGATACTGCTTCCAGTCGGTTAAGCACCACCCTGTCTTCCACCAAGTCCACTCTCAGTAGCCAAGAGTCTGGTCAACATAATCCTCACCCTGATCATCCTTCCTCCCACCATAGAGGGTCTGGCCAAAGAAGTGATCCCACACTGGGATATAGTGAGGAGCTCGTCTCATCACCAATCCTTGATTTGAACCTCTCTCCAAGCACGCTTGCAGAGGAACATGAGATCTTGTGCCCTGATTCACAACCTCTAGAGGGTACCCAATCACAAGAAGATGACAGAGGGGAACGGCATTTAAGGTCAAAGGAAGTGGATGATGATGATGATGAGACACAGTTGCCATCAAATCAACCACAATTACTGTCTCAAGACCTTGTTGAGGAGGATGATACACAGTTGTCAATGACTGAGTATGTGGTGGGATCAAGAAATGAGGAGGATGATCAGAGTGAGGAAGTGGAGGAGGACTTGGTGGACGATGAGGTCACTGACCCCACCTGGGAAGGTGGAGAGCCGAGTGATGACAGCAGTCCTGAGGGTGAGCCATCTGCAGCACCGCAACAGGCTGGAAGAGGCAGTGGTGTGGCTAAAGAAAGAAGGCGGACCGCACCAAACCGGCCCGCAAATGTTCCACGGAGCACCCCCTTGCGTAAATCTCCCTTGCCAAGGGCTAGGTGTTCCGCGGTATGGCGTTTTTTTAAGGAAAGTGCGGACGATAAAAAAATTGTAGTTTGCAACCTGTGCCACACCAGAATGAGCCGAGGCATGAACACTAGAAACCTCACCACCACCAGCATGATCCGACACATGGCATCCAAGCACCGTAATAAGTGGGAGGAACGCCCGGATCGCCAATCTGTGTCTGCAGGTCACACCACTGCCTCCTCTTCCCCTGTTTTCGGTGCCGGCCAATCGCCTGTCGAAGGCGCAGGCCCGCATACCTCTCGCCCTGCACCTGTACCATCTGAAGCACCATCAGCGACCACATCCACTTCCCTGTCCCAGCGCAGCGTCCAAATGTCGTTACCCCAGGCATTTGAGCGCAAGCGAAAATACCCAGCCACCCACCCACAGGCCATAGCACTAACCTCACACCTTTCCAAATTACTGGCCATCGAAATGCTGCCATTTAGGCTTGTGGAGACTGAGTCCTTCCGCAGCCTGATGGCAGCAGCTGTCCCTCGGTACGCAGTCCCCAGCCGCCACTACTTTTCCCAGTGTGCCGTCCCCGCCTTACACCACCATGTGTCCCTTAACATCACCCGTGCCCTGACCAACGCAGTTACTGGGAAGGTCCACTTAACGACTGACACATGGACAAGTGCTTGTGGCCAGGGACGCTACATTTCCCTGACGGCACACTGGGTGAATGTCGTGGAGGCTGGGAGCGACTCGGACCCTGGGATGGCACAGGCGCTACCCACGCCGAGGATTGCGGGCCCTACCTCCATCAGGGTTTCCGCCAGCACCTACGTTATTGGCTCCTCCTCCTCCTCCTCCGTTTCCACCTCCGAATTCTCTGCGCGCAGCGCCACTCACCCATCAGCCGGTAGCTGGAAGCAGTGTAGCACTGCAGTGGGGAAGCGTCAACAGGCCGTGCTGAAGCTGATCTGCCTTGGGGACAAACAGCACACGGCCTCAGAGCTGTTGCAGGGGATTAGTCACCAGACCGAGCAGTGGCTCTCGCCACTCCACCTGCAACCAGGCATGGTTGTGTGTGATAATGGGCGTAACTTGGTGGCGGCTTTGGAGCTCGGCAAGCTCACACACGTACCATGCCTAGCGCATGTGTTTAATTTAGTGGTTCAGCGATTTCTAAAAACCTACCCCAATTTGCATGATCTCTTGACGAAGGTGCGCCGCGTGTGTGCACATTTCCGTAAGTCATCTACAGCTTCAGCCGGCCTGTTGAAGCTGCAGCAGCGCTTACAATTGCCAGCTCACCGGCTGCTGTGTGACGTGAGCACGCGCTGGAACTCCACCTTCCACATGTTGGCCCGGCTTTGTGAGCAGCAGAGGGCAGTAGTGGAGTACCAGCTGTTACACGGTCGTCGCCTCTCCGTTCAACTTCCTCTAATCAGAAGTGAGGAGTGGGAATGGATGTCAGACCTCTGTGAGGTTTTACGCAATTTTGAGGAATCGACACAGATGGTGAGCGGCGATAACGCTATTATCAGTGTAACCATCCCACTTCTGTGTCTACTGAAACGCTCGCTGCTCACAATTAAAACCGACGCTTTGCATGTGGAAGAGGTGGAAATGGGGGAGGAAGAGCTTACACAAGGTGATAGCCAGAGCACCCTCACTTCGTCTTCTCAGCTACAATTGGAGGAGGCGGAGGAGGAGGAGGAGGAGGAAGACACGGTTGCCTCCGCTACAGAGGGTAGCCATGGAACTTTATTTCCATCTCTTCAGCGTGGGTGGGCAGAAGAGGAGGAAGAGGATGAGGAGATTGAGAGTCATCCTCCTGGTGAGGACAGCGAAATCTTGCCTGTTGGTACTCTGGCACACATGGCTGACTTTATGTTAGGCTGCCTTTCCCGTGACCCACGCGTTATACGCATTTTAGACAACACGGATTACTGGGTGTTCACCCTTCTGGACCCCCGCTACAAAGAGAATTTCTCATCTCTCATTCCTCCGGTGGAGAGGACAAGCAAAATGGTGCAATACCAGAAGGTTCTTGTCGAAAAATTGCTCCAAAATTTTCCATCTGACAACGCTGGCGGCAGAGTACGTGCTACCTTGGCCAACCGAGAAGGAGAAAAAAGGGGAGCACACAGCAGTTCCGACAAAGGCAGGGCAACACTCTCCAAGGCGTGGGACACCTTCATGACACCCCGCCAGCACCCTCACCCTGATGCGCAGCCTAGTGTCACAAGGAGGGAAAAGTTTTGGAAGATGGTGAAGGAGTACGTAGCAGACCGTGTCAGCGTCCTCAATGATCCCTCTGTGCCTTACAACTACTGGGTGTCCAAGCTGGACACGTGGTATGAACTGGCACTCTACGCCTTGGAGGTGCTGGCCTGCCCTGCCGCCAGCGTTCTGTCTGAGCGGGTATTTAGTGCTGCTGGTGGCATCATAACAGATAAGCGTATCCGCCTTTCCACCGAAAATGCTGATAGGTTGACACTTATAAAAATGAACAAGGCCTGGATTTCCCCTGACTTCTCCACTCCACTGGAGGAAAGCCCCGGGTGAACATAAAGTCACTTTAGATATGTTATTTACAATGATGGGAATACTCTGTATTCCCATTCACCCCTTCCACCCAAAAAACGGGTATATGGTTGACTCTTAATCTTCTCATCCTCCTCCTCCTCTTCCATATACCCTGTGATATAATTTTTATATAGGGCCAGCTCACCAGCGGGCCCTGTGATATAATTTTTATATAGGGCCAGCTCACCAGCGGGCCCTGTGATATAATTTTTATATAGGGCCAGCTCACCAGCGGGCCCTGTTTGACAATTTTTGTATAGGTCAGCTCACCAGCGGGCCTTCTCATATAATGTTTTATTGGGTCAGCTCTCTAGCGGGCCCTCGCATATAATGTTTTATAGCGTCAGCTCACTAGCGGGCCTTCGCATATAATGTTTAGGATGGTCAGCTCCGCAGCAGACCCTCACCCATAATGTTTTAGATGGTCGGCTCAGCAGCAGACCCTCATTCCTAATGTTTTAGATGGTCAGCTTAGCGGCATGCCCTCGCCCCTAATGTTTTAGAGGGTCACCAGCAGGCCATTAATCCTAATTTTTCAAGGGTGTGTATGATGCCCTCCTTTATGTGTAATAAAGGGTGTATTGGAGTGACATTTCAGTCTAATTTTTGGCAGCCCTTTCACTTAGTGCATAGGCTTTATGAGTGTTGGACCACTACCTGAACTATTGTACCACAATGTGAATGAGGCCCTCCATTTTGTGATATACAGGTTGTATCGGAGTGCCTCGGGTCCTCCCATTGAATTAAATAGGGCTGGGGTGTTCGACAGAGCAGAAGGTAGTTCTTGGCTTCATCCACTAAGTCACTTCGTCACTTTTACTCAATGGATCAGACCCCACTGTTCCGACTATAAATTTTGGACTTAACAAGGGCAAACGGACATGTTGTAAAACCTGTGGTAGCTGCGGCCTCCGTTCCTGAATGCTGTACCTTACCCGGGCCATAACCACATTGAACACCTGCTTTACGCTGCGCACGTTTCCCTCTTAATCATGGCCCCAGTTCCGAAAAATCCATGAAATTTTTTGCAGAATTTGCAGATGATATACAAGTAAATATACAGCAAATACTGTTTGGTAAAAATTTTTCGCCTACAATCGTTTTTATCTTCCTTTTTGTGTGTTTTACGGTCAGTCTGTAAAAATGGCGTACTACGGGCGAAACATCGTTCCCAGCAGCGACGTTGGAGTCCAAGATGCATCCAGACATCCTCCCTATGCTGTCCCTGAACCATTTCTGTGGTGTTTCCATCATTTTCTGACCTTTTCCTATGAACCAGGCACCCTCCCCTCATCAGAGCAGGGGGTGCCTGGTGTAATGCTCGAGTCCTCCCATTGACTTCAATGGGGCTCGGGTGCTCGGCCGAGCACTCGAGCCTCCGGGGGCGCTCGGCCAGAGCACCCGAACACCCGAGCATTGGGGTGCTCGATCATCACTAATCATGTTAAGTGTTCCTTGAGCAGAAGGTGGCACACCTTCTGGTTAAAGCAAGCAGGGGCCTGTCACCCAGAATCTATGTTTTGGGGACCTTTATCGGTTAATATTTCACAGATCTCAGGGTGAGTTCTTTTTGAACATTCCCAGGTATGTACATACCACCCACAGAAGATCCTCTTTACTAATTCACTTGACCAATAAATCTGTAGCATACCTCCCAAGTGTCCCTCTTTAGGAGGGACAGTCCCTCTTTGAGGCCCAAATCCCCCTGTCCCTCTTTTCTACCCTGTTGTCCCTCTTTTTAGGACATCAGAGTGAGTGGTGTGTATATTAGTCTATCACATTGCTCCACAGCAATAAAATTCACATAAATGTTTAGATAATCTTCAGTATATGTGTTTGTAATTGAATCTGTGTAAATAAAATACTTTGGTCTTGTTCTAAATCATTTATTCAGTTACACAAAGAGGTGTCAGTAGGTCACAAAGTAACCTAAAAATTCCCCGCCCCACAGCCACGCCCCTAGAAATACCACCTAAAACACAAGTGTCCCTCTTTGGCCATTTGAAATGTTGGGAGGTATGCTGTAGATTGTAGGTCAGCTGGGCCCTTCACAAGTCTTCCTGCCGATACTGCCTGAAAATACCAAGAAATTGAGAAATGTGTATAAAATCAGCCTGTGATCTACTTACCACTGAACAATTCCCTTGTGAAGAATGAAGATATACGATAGGGCAGATATAACCTCGCTTACATAGAGCCTGAACAACGGACACAAGAAATATTTCACAAAAACATAAACAAAATTTTACTAAATCCATAAACAGAACTGTGATGAACAGATTCCTTCATAACTCCTGGTTGATAGCCTGGAAAATTTCGATCTCAGTCTGTGCTCTTTGTGATTCCGGTTCAGTGTCCTGTTGTAACATGTACTGATATTTTAATCCTAGCAGGTCCTTCATGCATTCCTCAGAGTAGGATGTGATCACATTATGTACACTTACTGAGCTAACCTGCTGGCACTGGGGCTGGACTGAAAATTACCCAAACACAGGGGAAGGCTGGCAATTTGTGGCCCAGGGGGAAAATACATTCAAGTTTCCCATTTCTATTATCGTTCCAGGCCACTGTTCCAGCCCACCCCCTTTTTTAATTTAAAATTGGCATTAATGTTGTGACGTAAGTCACATGATACCACATAGCTTACAGTTGAAATGGGGCTACACTAGTGCGCCACTACAAAGCTTACAAGTTAAGTAAAGCTTACCTAGAGATACTAGAGAGCTTACAAGGGAAATGGTTAATGCTACTAGTATAGTTCCATTTGGATTGTAGCTCTGAGGTATCACTAGTGTAGTTCCAGTTGGATTGTACCTCTGTGGTATCACTAGTGTAGTTCCATTTGGATTGTAGCTCTGTGGTATCACTAGTGTATTTCCATTTGGATTGTAGCTCTGTGGTATCACTAGTGTATTTCCATTTGGATTGTATCTCTGTGGTATCACTAGTGTAGATCCATTTGGATTGTAGCTCTGTGGTATCACTAGTGTAGTTCCAGTTGGATTGTAGCTCTGTGGTATCACTAGTGTAGTTCCATTTGGATTGTAGCTCTGTGGTATCACTAGTGTAGTTCCATTTGGATTGTACCTCTGTGGTATCACTAGTGTAGTTCCATTTGGATTGTAGCTCTGTGGTATCACTAGTGTAGATCCATTTGGATTGTATCTCTGTGGTATCACTAGTGTAGTTCCATTTGGACTGTACCTCTGAGGTATCACTAGTGTAGTTCCATTTGGATTGTAGCTCTGTGGTATCACTAGTGTATTTCCATTTGGATTGTAGCTCTGTGGTATCACTAGTGTATTTCCATTTGGATTGTATCTCTGTGGTATCACTAGTGTAGATCCATTTGGATTGTAGCTCTGTGGTATCACTAGTGTAGTTCCAGTTGGATTGTAGCTCTGTGGTATCACTAGTGTAGTTCCATTTGGATTGTAGCTCTGTGGTATCACTAGTGTAGTTCCATTTGGATTGTAGCTCTGTGGTATCACTAGTGTAGTTCCATTTGGATTGTACCTCTGTGGTATCACTAGTGTAGTTCCATTTGGATTGTAGCTCTGTGGTATCACTAGTGTAGTTCCATTTGGATTGTACCTCTGTGGTATCACTAGTGTAGATCCATTTGGATTGTACCTCTGTGGTACCACTAGTGTAGTTCCATTTGGATTGTAGCTCTGTGGTATCACTAGTGTAGATCCATTTGGATTGTACCTCTGTGGTATCACTAGTGTAGCTCCATTTGGATTGTACCTCTGTGGTATCACTAGTGTAGTTCCATTTGGATTGTAGCTCTGTGGTATCACTAGTGTAGATCCATTTGGATTGTACCTCTGTGGTATCACTAGTGTAGTTCCATTTGGATTGTAGCTCTGTGGTATCACTAGTGTAGTTCCATTTGGATTATAGCTCTGTGGTATCACTAGTGTAGATCCATTTGGATTGTACCTCTGTGGTATCACTAGTGTAGTTCCATTTGGATTGTAGCTCTGTGGTATCACTAGTGTAGATCCATTTGGATTGTACCTCTGTGGTATCACTAGTGTAGTTCCATTTGGATTGTAGCTCTGTGGTATCACTAGTGTAGATCCATTTGGATTGTAGCTCTGTGGTATCACTAGTGTAGTTCCATTTGGATTGTAGCTCTGTGGTATCACTAGTGTAGATCCATTTGGATTGTACCTCTGTGGTATCACTAGTGTAGTTCCATTTGGACTGTAGCTCTGTGGTATCACTAGTGTAGATCCATTTGGATTGTACCTCTGTGGTATCAGTAGTGTAGTTCCATTTGGACTGTAGCTCTGTGGTATCACTAGTGTAGATCCATTTGGATTGTAGCTCTGTGGTATCACTAGTGTAGTTCCATTTGGATTGTAGCTCTGTGGTATCACTAGTGTAGTTCCATTTGGATTGTAGTTCTGTGGTATCACTAGTGTAGTTCCATTTGGATTGTAGCTCTGTGGTATCACTAGTGTAGTTCCATTTGGATTGTAGCTCTGTGGTATCACTAGTGTAGTTCCATTTGGATTGTAGCTCTGTGGTATCACTAGTGTAGATCCATTTGGATTGTAGCTCTGTGGTATCACTAGTGTAGATCCATTTGGATTATAGCTCTGTGGTATCACTAGTGTAGTTCCATTTGGATTGTAGTTCTGTGGTATCGCTAGTGTAGTTCCATTTGGATTGTAGTTCTGTGGTATCACTAGTGTAGTTCCATTTGGATTGTAGCTCTGTGGTATCACTAGTGTAGATCCATTTGGATTGTAGCCCCGTGGTATCACTAGTGTAGATCCATTTGGATTGTAGCTCTGTGGTATCACTAGTGTAGTTCCATTTGATTTTATCTCTGTGGTATCACTAGTGTAGATCCATTTGGATTGTAGCTCTGTGGTATCACTAGTGTAGATCCATTTGGATTATAGCTCTGTGGTATCACTAGTGTAGTTCCATTTGGATTGTAGTTCTGTGGTATCACTAGTGTAGTTCCATTTGGATTGTAGTTCTGTGGTATCACTAGTGTAGTTCCATTTGGATTGTAGTTCTGTGGTATCACTAGTGTAGTTCCATTTGGATTGTAGTTCTGTGGTATCACTAGTGTAGTTCCATTTGGATTGTAGCTCTGTGGTATCACTAGTGTAGATCCATTTGGATTGTAGCCCTGTGGTATCACTAGTGTAGATCCATTTGGATTGTAGCTCTGTGGTATCACTAGTGTAGTTCCATTTGGATTATATCTCTGTGGTATCACTAGTGTAGTTCCATTTGGATTGTATCTCTGTGGTATCACTAGTGTAGTTCCATGTGGATTGTAGCTCTGTGGTATCACTAGTGTAGTTCCATTTGGATTGTAGTTCTGTGGTATCACTAGTGTAGTTCCATTTGGATTGTAGCTCTGTGGTATCACTAGTGTAGATCCATTTGGATTGTACCTCTGTGGTATCACTAGTGTAGTTCCATTTGGACTGTAGCTCTGTGGTATCACTAGTGTAGTTCCATTTGGATTGTAGCTCTGTGGTATCACTAGTGTAGATCCATTTGGATTGTACCTCTGTGGTATCACTAGCGTAGTTCCATTTGGACTGTAGCTCTGTGGTATCACTAGTGTAGATCCATTTGGATTGTACCTCTGTGGTATCAGTAGTGTAGTTCCATTTGGACTGTAGCTCTGTGGTATCACTAGTGTAGATCCATTTGGATTGTAGCTCTGTGGTATCACTAGTGTAGATCCATTTGGATTGTAGCTCTGTGGTATCACTAGTGTAGTTCCATTTGGATTGTAGCTCTGTGGTATCACTAGTGTAGTTCCATTTGGATTGTAGTTCTGTGGTATCACTAGTGTAGTTCCATTTGGATTGTAGCTCTGTGGTATCACTAGTGTAGTTCCATTTGGATTGTAGCTCTGTGGTATCACTAGTGTAGTTCCATTTGGATTGTAGCTCTGTGGTATCACTAGTGTAGATCCATTTGGATTGTAGCTCTGTGGTATCACTAGTGTAGATCCATTTGGATTATAGCTCTGTGGTATCACTAGTGTAGTTCCATTTGGATTGTAGTTCTGTGGCATCACTAGTGTAGTTCCATTTGGATTGTAGTTCAGTGGTATCACTAGTGTAGTTCCATTTGGATTGTAGCTCTGTGGTATCACCAGTGTAGATCCATTTGGATTGTAGCCCTGTGGTATCACTAGTGTAGATCCATTTGGATTGTAGCTCTGTGGTATCACTAGTGTAGTTCCATTTGGATTTTATCTCTGTGGTATCACTAGTGTAGATCCATTTGGATTGTAGCTCTGTGGTATCACTAGTGTAGATCCATTTGGATTATAGCTCTGTGGTATCACTAGTGTAGTTCCATTTGGATTGTAGTTCTGTGGTATCACTAGTGTAGTTCCATTTGGATTGTAGTTCTGTGGTATCACTAGTGTAGTTCCATTTGGATTGTAGTTCTGTGGTATCACTAGTGTAGTTCCATTTGGATTGTAGTTCTGTGGTATCACTAGTGTAGTTCCATTTGGATTGTAGCTCTGTGGTATCACTAGTGTAGATCCATTTGGATTGTAGCCCTGTGGTATCACTAGTGTAGATCCATTTGGATTGTAGCTCTGTGGTATCACTAGTGTAGTTCCATTTGGATTATATCTCTGTGGTATCACTAGTGTAGTTCCATTTGGATTGTATCTCTGTGGTATCACTAGTGTAGTTCCATTTGGATTGTAGCTCTGTGGTATCACTAGTGTAGTTCCATTTGGATTGTAGTTCTGTGGTATCACTAGTGTAGTTCCATTTGGATTGTAGTTCTGTGGTATCACTAGTGTAGATCCATTTGGATTGTTGCTCTGTGGTATCACTAGTGTATTTACATTTGGATTGTAGCTCTGTGGTATCACTAGTGTAGTTCCATTTGGATTGTACCTCTGTGGTATCACTAGTGTAGTTCCATTTGGATTGTACCTCTGAGGTATCACTAGTGTACTTCCATTTGGATTGTAGCTCTGTGGTATCACTAGTGTAGTTCCATTTGGATTGTAGCTCTGTGGTATCACGAGTGTAGATCCATTTGGATTGTAGCTCTGTGGTATCACTAGTGTAGTTCCATTTGGATTGTAGTTCTGTGGTATCACTAGTGTAGTTCCATTTGGATTGTACCTCTGTGGTCTCACTAGTGTAGATCCATTTGGATTGTAGCTCTGTGGTATCACTAGTGTAGTTCCATTTGGATTGTAGCTCTGTGGTATCACAAGTGTAGATCCATTTGGATTGTAGCTCTGTGGTATCACTAGTGTAGTTCCATTTGGATTGTAGTTCTGTGGTATCACTAGTGTAGTTCCATTTGGATTGTACCTCTGTGGTATCACTAGTGTAGATCCATTTGGATTGTACCTCTGTGGTATCACTAGTGTAGATCCATTTGGATTGTAGCTCTGTGGTATCACTAGTGTAGATCCATTTGGATTGTACCTCTGTGGTATCACTAGTGTAGATCCATTTGGATTGTAGCTCTGTGGTATCAGTAGTGTAGATCCATTTGGATTGTAGCTCTATGGTATCAGTAGTGTAGATCCATTTGGACTGTAGCTCTGTGGTATCACTAGTGTAGGTCCATTTGGATTGTAGCTCTGTGGTATCACTAGTGTATTTACATTTGGATTGTAGCTCTGGGGTATCACTAGTGTAGTTCCATTTGGATTGTAGTTCTGTGGTATCACTAGTGTAGTTCCATTTGGATTGTAGCTCTGTGGTATCACTAGTGTAGTTCCATTTGGATTGTAGCTCTGTGGTATCACTAGTGTAGTTCCATTTGGATTGTACCTCTGTGGTATCACTAGTGTAGATCCATTTGGACTGTAGCTCTGTGGTATCACTAGTGTAGTTCCATTTGGATTGTAGTTCTGTGTAGTGATGAGCGAGCACCCCAATGCTCGGGTGTTCGGGTGCTCTGACCGAGCACCCCCTGAGGCTCGAGTGCTCGGCCGAGCACCCGAGCCCCATTGAAGTCAATGGGAGGACTCGAGCATTACACCAGGCACCCCCTGCTCTGATGAGGGGAGGGTGCCTGGTCCATAGGAAAAGGGCAGAAAATGATGGAAACACCACAGAAATGGTTCAGGGACAGCATAGGGAGGA
>CM074721.1:18091991-18134491 GCA_037306005.1 Rhinophrynus dorsalis
TGATGTCTTTCTTTCTTGTGCTCTGGCACCAGGCACAGTTTCTCCACGTCCTGACCCGCGCCCTGAACTATCAGGATCACGTCCACTTCCCCGTCCCTTTTACCCGCCTTCTCATCTTACACGAATATGTGACTTTAATATTTGAGTTTGAAAACTTAACAGTATTTCTTCCTATTCTGCAACTGCAGAGTACACAGAATAGGCTGCTAAACTGCGGTGACACACACTGAATGGAATATGTGACTTTAATATTTGAGTTTGAAAACTTAACAGTATTTCTTCCTATTCTGCAACTGTGCAGAGTACACAGAATAGGCTGCTAAACGGCGGTGACACACACTGAATATGTGACTTTAATATTTGAGTTTGAAAACTTAACAGTATTTCTTCCTATTCTGCAACTGTGCAGAGTACACAGAATAGGCTGCTAAACGGCGGTGACACACACTGAATGGAATATGTGACTTTAATATTTGAGTTTGAAAACTTAACAGTATTTCTTCCTATTCTGCAACTGTGCAGAGTACACAGAATAGGCTGCTAAACGGCGGTGACACACACTGAATGGAATATGTGACTTTAATATTTGAGTTTGAAAACTTAACAGTATTTCTTCCTATTCTGCAACTGTGCAGAGTACACAGAATAGGCTGCTAAACGGCGGTGACACACACTGAATGGAATATGTGACTTTAATATTTGAGTTTGAAAACTTAACAGTATTTCTTCCTATTCTGCAACTGTGCAGAGTACACAGAATAGGCTGCTAAACGGCGGTGACACACACTGAATGGAATATGTGACTTTAATATTTGAGTTTGAAAACTTAACAGTATTTCTTCCTATTCTGCAACTGTGCAGAGTACACAGAATAGGCTGCTAAATGGCGGTGACACACACTGAATGGAATATGTGACTTTAATATTTGAGTTTGAAAACTTAACAGTATTTCTTCCTATTCTGCAACTGTGCAGAGTACACAGAATAGGCTGCTAAACGGCGGTGACACACACTGAATGGAATATGTGACTTTAATATTTGAGTTTGAAAACTTAACAGTATTTCTTCCTATTCTGCAACTGTGCAGAGTACACAGAATAGGCTGCTAAACGGCGGTGACACACACTGAATGGAATATGTGACTTTAATATTTGAGTTTGAAAACTTAACAGTATTTCTTCCTATTCTGCAACTGTGCAGAGTACACAGAATAGGCTGCTAAACGGCGGTGACACACACTGAATGGAATATGTGACTTTAATATTTGAGTTTGAAAACTTAACAGTATTTCTTCCTATTCTGCAACTGTGCAGAGTACACAGAATAGGCTGCTAAACGGCGGTGACACACACTGAATGGAATATGTGACTTTAATATTTGAGTTTGAAAACTTAACAGTATTTCTTCCTATTCTGCAACTGTGCAGAGTACACAGAATAGGCTGCTAAACGGCGGTGACACACACTGAATGGAATATGTGACTTTAATATTTGAGTTTGAAAACTTAACAGTATTTCTTCCTATTCTGCAACTGTGCAGAGTACACAGAATAGGCTGCTAAACGGCGGTGACACACACTGAATGGAATATGTGACTTTAATATTTGAGTTTGAAAACTTAACAGTATTTCTTCCTATTCTGCAACTGTGCAGAGTACACAGAATAGGCTGCTAAACGGCGGTGACACACACTGAATGGAATATGTGACTTTAATATTTGAGTTTGAAAACTTAACAGTATTTCTTCCTATTCTGCAACTGTGCAGAGTACACAGAATAGGCTGCTAAACGGCGGTGACACACACTGAATGGAATATGTGACTTTAATATTTGAGTTTGAAAACTTAACAGTATTTCTTCCTATTCTGCAACTGTGCAGAGTACACAGAATAGGCTGCTAAACGGCGGTGACACACACTGAATGGAATATGTGACTTTAATATTTGAGTTTGAAAACTTAACAGTATTTCTTCCTATTCTGCAACTGTGCAGAGTACACAGAATAGGCTGCTAAACGGCGGTGACACACACTGAATGGAATATGTGACTTTAATATTTGAGTTTGAAAACTTAACAGTATTTCTTCCTATTCTGCAACTCTGCACAGTACACAGAATGTGCTGCTAAACTGCGGCGAAGCACACTGAATGGAATATGTGACTTTGATATTTTAGTTTGAAGACTTAACAGTATTTCTTCCTATTCTGCAACTCTGCACAGTACACAGAATGTGCTGCTAAACTGCGGCGAAGCAAACTGAATGGAATATGTGACTTTGATATTTTAGTTTGAAGACTTAACAGTATTTCTTCCTATTCTGCAACTCTGCACAGTACACAGAATGTGCTGCTAAACTGCGGCGAAGCACACTGAATGGAATATGTGACTTTGATATTTTAGTTTGAAGACTTAACAGTATTTCTTCCTATTCTGCAACTCTGCACAGTACACAGAATGTGCTGCTAAACTGCGGCGAAGCAAACTGAATGGAATATGTGACTTTGATATTTTAGTTTGAAGACTTAACAGTATTTCTTCCTATTCTGCAACTCTGCACAGTACACAGAATGTGCTGCTAAACTGCGGCGACGCACACTGAATGGAATATGTGACTTTGATATTTTAGTTTGAAGACTTAACAGAATGTGCTCTAATCTGCAACTTTGCACACTAAACAGAATGTGCTCTAATCTGCAACTTTGCACACTAAACAGAATGTGCTCTAATCTGCAACTTTGCACACTAAACAGAATGTGCTCTAATCTGCAACTGTGCACACTAAACAGAATGTGCTCTAATCTGCAACTTTGCACACTAAACAGAATATATTTATTTTTTTTTTTTTTCCCCCCACACAAAATAACCTGCTGCCCCCACACACAGTAGTCCTAAAAAGGACTTTTGGTTCTTTTTTTTTAACAATTTTGCTTTTTTTCCTCCCTACACTGACTTTCCCTTCCTATCCTCAGCTCTCCCTGGCTAAGACTGAGCCGAACTCGCTGGTCAGGTGCTATACAGCACCCGACCACGGGTTCTGGCCAGCCAATCAGTGTAATGCCAGCAGCCAACATGGCTGCTGGCATTACACCGATGTCAGAGCCTCCCTGCACGTTTATTGGCTGCGCAGCAGCCGCAAAACGTGTGGGGAGGAGACCCGAACATGGCGGGCGAGCACATGCGGTACTCATACGAGTACCGCCATGTGCCGAGCAGAGCGATGCTCGAGCCGATCCGAGCATCGGCCGAGCATGCTCGCTCAACACTAGTTCTGTGGTATCACTAGTGTAGTTCCATTTGGATTGTAGCTCTGTGGTATCACTAGTGTAGTTCCATTTGGATTGTAGCTCTGTGGTATCACTAGTGTAGTTCCATTTGGATTGTACCTCTGTGGTATCACTAGTGTATTTCCATTTGGATTGTAGCTTTGTGGTATCACTAGTGTAGTTCCATTTGGATTGTAGCTCTGTGGTATCACTAGTGTATTTACATTTGGATTGTAGCTCTGTGGTATCACTAGTGTAGTTCCATTTGGATTGTACCTCTGAGGTATCACTAGTGTAGATCCATTTGGATTGTAGCTCTGTGGTATCTCTAGTGTAGTTCCATTTGGATTGTAGCTCTGTGGTATCACTAGTGTAGATCCATTTGGATTGTAGTTCTGTGGTATCACTAGTGTATTTACATTTGGATTGTAGCTCTGTGGTATCACTAGTGTAGTGCCATTTGGACTGTACCTCTGAGGTATCACTAGTGTAGTTCCATTTGGATTGTAACTCTGTGGTATCACTAGTGTAGATCCATTTGGATTGTAGCTCTGTGGTATCTCTAGTGTAGTTCCATTTGGATTGTAGCTCTGTGGTATCACTAGTGTAGATCTATTTGGATTGTAGCTCTGTGGTATCACTAGTGTAGTTCCATTTTGATTGTAGTTCTGTGGTATCACTAGTGTAGATCCATTTGGATTGTAGCTCTGTGGTATCACTAGTATAGTTCCATTTGGATTGTACATCTGTGGTATCACTTGCATAGTTCCATTTGGATTGTAGCTCTGTGGTATCACTAGTGTAGATCCATTTGGATTGTAGCTCTGTGGTATCACTAGTGTAGATCCATTTGGATTGTACCTCTGTGGTATCACTAGTGTAGTTCCATTTGGACTGTAGCTCTGTGGTATCACTAGTGTAGTTCCATTTGGATTGTAGCTCTGTGGTATCACTAGTGTAGTTCCATTTGGATTGTAGCTCTGTGGTATCACTAGTGTAGATCCATTGGATTGTACTCTGTGGTATCTATGGTGTAGTTCATTTGGATTGTACCTCTGTGGTATCACTAGTGTAGTTCCATTTGGATTGTAGCTCTGTGGTATCACTAGTGTAGATCCATTTGGATTGTAACTCTGTGGTATCACTAGTGTAGTTCCATCTGGATTGTATCTCGTGGTATCACTAGTGTAGTTCCATTTGGATTGTAGCTCTGTGGTATCACTAGTGTAGTTCCATTTGGATTGTATCTCTGGGGTATCACTAGTGTAGTTCCATTTGGATTGTATCTCTGTGGTATCACTAGTGTAGTTCCTTTGGATTGTAGCTCTGTGGTATCACTAGTGTAGATCCATTTGGATTGTACTCTGTGGTATCACTAGTGTAGTTCCATTTGGATTGTAGCTCTGTGGTATCACTAGTGTAGATCCATTTGGATTGTAACTCTGTGGTATCACTAGTGTAGATCCATTTGGATTGTATCTCTGTGGTATCACTAGTGTAGTTCATTTGGATTGTACTCTGTGGTATCACTAGTGTAGTTCCATTTGGATTGTAGCTCTGTGGTATCACTAGTGTAGATCCATTTGGATTGTACCTCTGTGGTATCACTAGTGTAGTTCCATTTGGATTGGTAGCTCTGGTATCACTAGTGTAGATCCATTTGGATTGTAACTCTGTGTATCACTAGTGTAGTTCCATCTTGGATTGTATCTGTGGTATCACTAGTGTAGTTCATTTGGATTGTAGCTCTGTGGTATCACTAGTGTAGTTCCATTTGGATTGTAGCTCTGTGGTATCACTAGTGTAGTTCCATTTGGATTGTAGCTCTGTGGTATCACTAGTGTAGTTCCATTGGATTGTATCTCTGAGGTATCACTAGTGTAGATCCATTTGGATTGTACCTCTGTGGTATCACTAGTGTAGCTCATTGTACAGCAGCAATTGGGAGATTTATGAGGTGCAGTGGGTCCTACCAGCCAGACATATGACCAGCCCAGGGTGCAATTGCCCCCTGCCCCCCAGCCAGCCCCCCCTGCCCAAACACAACACCAGCCGTAGCTAAGATACCCAAATGTTATGTATGGAACTGATAGTGACAATAAGGGGTTAAACTGCCATACTTGCCTCTATAATTTATTGCATTATTCTAAGAATGTGTTAATTGTTGAAACAATCTAAAATTGTCACAAGATGGTACAGACGTCCGAGGTACTACACACAATCTATTCCTCTGTTGAACCATACTGTTGGAGATGTGGACATGATAGAGGCAATATGATGCACATATGGTGGTCGTGTTCAAAAATTACCACATTTGGCAACAAATTTTCAAACTTATTAAAAGAATTATTCAAATCAACCTACCTCATCAACAATATATATGATCTTTTGAATCTCAGTCACAAGACCATCAAGATCATTGATGGTTAATTTAATTCTCATTTAGTGTATGCAGCGAAACAATGATTACATCATTATGGAAATCACATTTAACTCTACATTGATTGGGAAAGCTGAGTCTGCCTGTTATGATAAAGGAAATGTAGATTCAGGTACAGGTAACGTTTTAGATACTTGGCATCCTGGCTCAATTTTCTATCCCAGCATTGCTCACAGAGGTGAACTAGAAGCACGGACCTGGTGCAAGAACTTCCATGGACCCTTCCCTATGACACTGCCCCCCCCAACCTCATTGACCCCCCCATTGGCCAACTCCACTGGCAACCTCCACATTGCCCCCATCTCCACATTGGCTCCACACTGCACCCCATCTCCACATTGGCCCCATCTCCACACTGCCCCCCATCTCCACATTGCCATCACATTGCTCCCCATCTCCACACTGTCCCCATCTTCACATTGCCACAACATTGCCCCCATCTCCACACTGCCCCCCATCTTCACATTGCCACCACATTGACCCCATCTCCACATTGCCCCCCATCTCCACATTGCCACCACATTGACCCCATCTCCACATTGCCGCCCATCTTCACATTGCCACCACGTTGCTCCCCATGTCCACATTGCCGCCCATCTCCACATTGCCATCACATTGCTTCCCATCTCCACACTGCCCCCCATCTTCACATTGCCACAACATTGCCCCCATCTCCACATTGCCCCCATCTCCACATTGCCACCACATTGCCCTCATCTCCACACTAGCCCCCATCTCCACATTGCCACCACACTGTCCCCATCTCCACATTGCCCCAGTCTCCACATTGCCCCCCATCTCCACACTGCCACCACACTGCCCACCATCTCCTCATTTCCCCCAGTCTCCACATTGCCCCCCATCTCCACATTGCCCATCTCCTACCTCCCTGGTGGTACAGTGGTGTGGCAGGCGTCAGAAGAGGTCTGTGTCTCCTTCCGCACAGACCTCTATGCAGATGTAGCTCCCTGCAGTCCTCTCATAATGCAGAGCGCTGGGATATGATGTCATCTCCCAGCGCTCTGCATTACTAGCGTGCCGTAGGGAGATCAGGTATCAGAATGTTGTGGGCACCATGAGTTGACCTCTTGTTACGTTGTTCAAATTGATCAATAACAAAACTACATATAAATATATTCATATCTTTATTTGAGACTATATTGCGTTTATTGGCAGCTTCAGTGCCTATCATCATTTTCATTTCCATTCCTTTTCTCTTTCTTTCTTTCTTTCTTTCTTTCTTTCTTTCTTTCTTTCTTTCTTTCACATTTCTTTTTCTCTTAGACATCTTTCAATCTTTTCTTTCTCTCATTCTCATTTTCCAAACAATAGGAAGTTCTGCATTTCACCAATATTTTAGTAACTATTGCAGCTTATCTCATCATTGTTCATAGGTACATAGCCATGACTGTTTGCCACAAGTGTACTTTCTATTGTATTGTACAATGATTATATATGATATTATTTTGAAATATACTATAACTATATATTATTTTGCATTTGTTTGACATAAAATCTTCAATAAACATTTATATTAAAAAAAAAAAAATTTGCTATACTTGTAAAATTGTAACGCTGTGAGACAGCAACTTTTCTGTTTGCGCAGCTGTCACCCCTTCCCTCCTCGTTCCTGAAAGTAACAGTTTCAAGGTTATGATAGCGGCTTCTGCTACACTAATTTCACAAAATGAGGTAAAAGGTTCTTTCTTGCTAATGGTCAAGATGTTTTTTAACAATTTGTTTCAGACCACAATGCAATGTGTTTTAGGTTTTTACCAGAAAATAAAAAGTAGTAAATCCTTTGAAAGAATTACCGTAAAATCTCAGGTCTAATACACACCTGTGTATAATACGCAGGTGTATATTATACCCAAGATTTTAGGGGAAAACAAGAGGGCCTATGTATAAGGTTCACTTTTAAAAGGTCGCAGACAAAAGAGCGTGCGACCACTTCACTCTTTCCATTTTTATCATGGCGACCTGAGAATCTCGCACTGCATGAGAGCACGCGATTCTCAGGTCGTGCTATGAAACATCGCAGAGAATTTACCCAGCATCCTCAGATTTATTTGTCATCCAGCGCTGCTCCTGCCTATCTCACCCTCTCTGCTTCTGCTTTCGGGCAAAGTGCACTCTGTCATCACCTGGGCCACTTTGAGGATGTGACCAGAAGGAGTAATTTAGAACTATAACATTTGAAATATTGATCACTGTGTTGTACATTGTGTGACATTTGGTAATAGTGTGTGGGGGGTTTATACTGTAAGTCCTGCAAAGGAGATGGCAGTGGGGAACCAGAGTGCAGAGTGGGCTGTTAAGTCCAGCACTCTGGCTTATTTAAAGGAGCAGTAAACTTTTTTTTATGAAAACACATATTTTATAGAGCATTTCCTGCTGAATAAAACAAGGCCACTCCCACTGCTGTCAGAGATTTTATTCAAAATTTATAGCAGTTTAAATAATCAGGAAGTGAATTTACTGTGTTTACTTCCTGATAGTTCTAACTGACAGGAAGTGAATTTACTGTGTTTACTTCCTGATAGTTCTAACTGACAGGAAGTGACTCAGCAGTTTCTATCACATTCTATGTAGAACTGTATGTCTCTGACTTTTCTGACTTTCCTCTCCATTAGAATCTAACAGGAAATCTAATTAGAATTTGACCAGTAGAGGGCACTGCTAATGTAAAAAAACATGGGTTTAAACTGTAATAACTCTGGAAATATAAATCTCTCTGCAGTGGGAGTACCTTTATTTTACTCAATAGGAAAATCCCTACAATATATATTTTTTCATAAGAAAAGTTTACTGCTCCTTTAAAGAATACTCCATGTGCTAAGGAATGTTTGGAATGTGAATTGACTCCTGCTGTGCTTCACTGACCAATCAGGGGAGGTTGTTATGGACCAGTTAAAATGTCCCTTTTCAAGCACTAATTTGTATTCTTATCTTGATAAGAGTGTCTGGAAGTGTATATAAGCAGTGTGTTTTATCAATAAAGGCTGTTCTGTTCTACCCTCCTTAATACAAGTCTCGGCTGTATTTCTTTAGGGGGCTTGGGCTGGGGATTCTCTCCCTAGCCACTGCAAGAGCGAATTCACCTGCCTCACCGTTCTACTGGCGTAGGGCCTCTGGAAACCCCACCTAGGGTTCTGCAGCTAAATTCATTAGGTCTACCAGTCTGCCAGGGGGCAGCATCCAGGTGTTCCTGCCTGACTATCCAGGACCTCCAGACATCAGGAAGCAGCAGGGCTTCAGCCAGCCATGGTACAGGGGCAGCAGCAGTGGTGGTTCAGGAACCGAAGACCCTAAAAGGGTTTGGTAAATCCTAGTACCCTCACAGAGGAGTTATGTGTAGACCTGTTAAGGGCCACCCTGGAGCCTGTAGAGAAGGCTTTGCGAGATGCCAAGATGGACATGGGCCAAATCGCAGTGATTGTGCTGGTTGGTGGTTCCATCTGCATCCCTAAGCGTATCAACCCAGATAAGGCACTGGAGCAGCAGTGAAAGCGGCTATCCTTAGGGGGGACAGCTCAGAGGCTGTGCAGGACCTGCTGCTGTTGGACGTGAATCCATTCTCCCTGGGCACTGAAACGGCCGGAGAGGTGATGACTGCCCTCATCAAGCGCAACACTATCATCCCCAGCAAGCAAACCCAGGTGCAGGTGTAGGAGGGTGAGTGGGCCATGACCCGGGACAACAATGTACTGGCCAAGTTCGACGGTGCCATGTAGAGGGTCAACCTACAATGTTTTGTTCCCCATCTGGCAGTCAAAGGGTTAACTTTCAATGTGTAACACATTTCATGTCAACCTTTCAAGTGCTAAAGATAAAGTATTGCAGGGTAGTCATTTTCAATTCCAGAGGAGTTGGAGCAATGCAAATAAATGGATGACAAATCTCTGAGGAACCAGAGGAGCAGCTGCAGATGAGTTACATACGATGTTTCATGGTGCAACCTGAGAATCTTGCGCTTTCATGCAGTGCGAGATTCTCAGGTCGCCATTTGTATCATGGCGACATGGTAAATGAGTGAACGCTCTTTTGCACACTTTGTAGACTGTTCCAATGAAGTAATTCTTTTTATGTCTCTCGATCTCGGCTCTGCTGGAGAGCCTCCGCTTCTCCAGGGACCGGATTCCCCTACAGTCAGCTAGAGCGCTGGCGTCAGGGAAGGGGGAGGGAGGGGGGAATTTTGGTGCAGAATATCTCTCAAACCATAAAGGTTTGAGAGATAGGACTGGGGGCATTTAGCTTAGTTTTTTAGTAGCTACAAGATTCAGTTTTATTAAAATGTGACAATACTATAATACTATAATAACTATTATAATATAATAACTTGTTATTTTTTTTTGTTTTTTTACACCAAATCATTATTTTGTTAACTCCTTAAAGTGGATCTACCACATATAGAAAGTAATGCTCATTAGACCTACCAGGTACATCCCGCAAAAACTGTCACTTAGTGACAAAGAACATACTTGGTAAGTCCCGGAAGTCTGGGTCTCCGTGCGGCTGCACGCCTTTCGGGGACTCCGGAATCATTTTAAAAAAAAAAAAAAATGTTAGCCGGGCGTTAAGGTGACAGCCACGTACGCACGCAGCTGTAACTAAGGGGTTAAAGGAATAGTGAGGGCTGAATAAAATACAGCTCTGATTGATCATCATATAATGAGGGCCTTGAAGCGCTGTATTTCAATAGTTTATGTTTTTTAGTTCAAGAGTAAATCAGTTCTAAAGTACCCCCACCCCGCACCTTTTACCTACACTTAGTCGCCTCCCCTCAGATGTGGAATCTGGTAGTGGAACTGGACAGCGCGCAGCGAGGCACAATCTTCATCCACTGAGTAGAAGGAAAACCCTGACCACTTGAAGAAGGAGGGCAGGATTTTCCATATTCTCAATGAAGACTGTCCCTCACTGCGCTCCATCCGGGTAAAAAGGGGAGGGGGATCCTTTAAAATGGAATCACTCTTGAACTACAAAACGTAAACTATTGAAATACAGCGCTACATGATCCACGTTATATGAGGATGAATAAATGAAATACACATTGTAGAGTTTATTCTCCTGAGTAAAACAAGGGTACCCCTACTACTGAGAGGTGCTTTATTCAAGATTTAATGCAGCTCAAACCTGAATCTCAATGACCTGAAATGTTACAGTTGCTCTGTTGCTACACAATCCTATGGAGATTTATGGTCAACTGACCAGAGAAGTCCATAGGATGGTGAAGCAACAGCGCCACTGTAACAGTTCAGGTCACTGTGATATTGCACCTAAAAAAAATCAGGTTTGAGCTGTAGTAACCTTTGAATGAAACACCTCTCAGCAGTGGGAGTTCTTTTGTTTTAATCCGGAGCATAAAACCTTCAGTATAAATGATAATACATATTAAGTGTTATTATCCCTTTAATCTCTAGCATTCATGGGGATAAATGCCCCATTTAAATCAGTAGGGATTTTGAAAATGTGATAAACTGCAGATGATTTGCCCTGAAGTCAGTCTACATTTCTTCTGAACACAGGGCCATTGAGACATTGAAAATATTAGGTATCAGAAATGCATGGATCCCATTACTGCAGGGAATGAACTCTCGTCAGTCTTCCAGTTTTACCCAGCATGCTCTGGTGTCCGCATTCAGTTTGCGTCCATGTTGGCTTTAGAGGATTTTGGGAGATTCTCATAAAACAGAGCTACAAGTAAAACACAAAGAGTAGGTGAAAGCTAAGCAAAGATACAATGTAAACATTGCAACAGTGTAACATTAAAAATTGGAAAGACACCTTTAAACAGTGTAACATTTATGTTACTTTAAAGGGATAGTAATTCTTGGAAATAATTGGTTTGGGAGATATTCACAAGCAAAGTTTCCCCTGAGTGACGTCACTGTTCTAGCTCTCAGATTTGGAATCCGGTCCACAGACCGGCTGCGGCTCTTCAGAAGTGCCGAGATCACGATCTTTAAAAAAATTTTTGTCATTGGAATGGTCTACAAAGTGTGCTTGCAAGCCAGGCACACTTTGTAGACAGTTCCGAGGAAGTAGTTCTTTTTAAAGATCATGATCTCGGCACTGCTAAAGAGCTGCTGGTTTATCTGTGGACCGGATTCCAAATCTGTCCACTAGATGGCAGACTTGGCTGAAACAGCCAGGAAAAGGGAACTTTACTTTATCTTACTTGTAAAAGGGGCGGGAGGGGGACACTTTGCTTGTGAATATCTCATAAACCATAAAGGTTTAGGAGATAAGACTTATATCATTTTTAATGTTTTTTTAAGGGCTACAATATAAAATAAAATTATTTTCAAGTATTACTATCCCTTTAATTTTGACATGTTGGATCCTAAGGGGATCTTTACCCCTTTTGAGTGCCAGAGAGGTGCCCAACAAGGTGATTGCCAGTTCTTGATTGATGACGCTCCTTCATTCAGTTGTACAAACAACACACGTGTTCTAAATACAGTCCCATAGTCAAGTTTTCCTTTGTTCTTACCTAATGTCATATGTTCTGTGTAACTGCCTGTTGCTTTGCGATACACGTATACTTTATTGCTTCTCGTACACTGAGCCAGTAAAGTGAATGGGTTGTGCGTCTCCAGCACATCCCAAAGCATATTTTAAACAGTATATAAGGCAGAGATTTATATGGCACTTCCTGATGATTTCTAATCTTTTATTTTACACCAGTAACCACAGTTTGTACAGGCGCATCCAGAACAAATAGTTGTCCTGTTGATGAGCGTGACAAGAAGGCAACGAGGGAGAACAGTGGATACAAATGTTGCAGCTGCACACTAAAGACTTGAAACAAAGTTGCAGTGGATGTCATGAATTAAAAACCAAAGTTCTATTAGAGATACATATAAGATAAAAGTACATCCATGCATGCGTGGAGATAGATGAAGTGGGACATAAAGGAAAAAGAAGAAGAATAGTCTTATGACAAGGGACATGGGGGGGGGGGTTCACTAAATGGTGATAAAAAAAGGTGACAAAGTTGAGATGACTTCTCCAGTTTATCACTTCTCCAGCCAATGCACTGAGATTTCTTCAAAGTGGAACTAACACCGCTAACAAACATTGTCTATAATAATTCCCTATCTGGCGACTAGCTGCTTAGTAGCGCTAGTAACCAGAATTATTACCTCTTCATGGAGAAATATGAAGTGATCCTCATCTGACAGGCAGGACGGAGCATGGACATCTTGCCCTAGTGACGTCCGCGCCTGCGCTGTCAGTCCCTTCCGGAGCCGAATGGATCCTAGCAACACCTCCTACAGCCGGCTGGGACTGACATCGCATGCACGCGGACATCACTAGGGCAAGATGTCCGCACTCCGTCCTGCCTGTCATCCGAGGATCACTTCGTATTTCTCCATGAAGAGGTAATAATTCTGGTGACTAGCGCTACTAATCAGCTAGTCGCCAGATAGGGAATTATTACAGACGTTTGTTAGCGGTGTTGGTTCCGCTTTCAGCTTTGTAGGTCTTAGTGAATTGGCTCCATAGAATAACATAGGAAGTGGAGAAGTGATATCACTGGAGAAGTCATCACCACTTTATCGCCACTTAGTGAATCTCCCCCACAGTACAGAATACAAGAACACAGAAGTTCTTCATGCAATTCTTTACAGAAAACATGCTTTGTCGTCTGCAAAGGAAATGTGTGTATCAGACTGTACTGAGCTTGCACGCCAAAGACAGGTTGACAGTGTTGTTTTGTTTTTTTGTACCTGTTCTTGTGTAGTGTCAGGGGAAGGTTTCCGAACAACACTCTCAGTATCTAGAGTGAAAATTGAGCGGCTGGATGTACAGCTCGATCACCAGTGAGCTTTACAAGTGCCACAGTGAAAGGGGTGCAGGCGGCGTCTCACAGTGATCTGCAGTGCTTAGACCAGATCCGCCATATACACTGAGTGCTAGAGGATTACATGGATGTAGTATGAAGGCAGAGGGGAGAGCAGGCGGCATGAGTGGGCATTTAAGGGACAGTAATGTTTCATAATAAAAGCAGCTCTAATTAATCATCATAGTATTTGGACTTTGGAGAGTGTTATTTCAATTCTGTCAGAGTTGTAGTTCAAGAGTAATTGAATGACACAGTATCCCCCTCCCATCCCTTTTACTGATGTAACACTGCTCAGCCAGATCAGAAGGGAGGTGCCCAGGTAAACTGCAGAGAGGGACAATCTTCAGTTAAGATAAGGGAAAAACCTGAAAAGCTTGTCAAGGGGGGCAGGGCTTTCATTGTTCTCATAGGAAGAAGATTGTCCCCTTCTGTTATCTGTCTGGTCTATGGACTGGATTCCACATCTGAGAAGAGATGGCTTACACTAGGTAAAAGGGGCAGGAGGGGAAACTTTGCTTGTGAATATCTCTCAAACCAGAAATGTTTGAGAGATAAGACGTATATCATTCTTCATGTTTTTTTAATGCCTACAAAATAAAGATAAAATGAAGTATTACTATCCCTTTAAGCATTCCAGTGGCATAGGGGTACATCACGAGGAGTAGCATATACCTGTAGCACTGAAATGGTTAAATATAAAAGATATGGAGTGTTTAAGGTAGAGGGGACGAAGCAGAAAGAACAGAGGAAAGACAGTGTAAAATGTAAAAGAATAGACTACATGTGAAGGGTGTTGCCGATGTAAGTGGGGCACGTTTTGTTGATTTTTGAAAGCCAATGTTGTTGGGGAGGGAGGGGGGAACTTTGAATCCCTATATCTCTCCAACCATAGCAGTTTGAGAGATAGGGTTTGGAGCGATTTGATTAATATTTTAAACTCTACATAACTGTAAAAATGTTTTTGGGGACATTACTGTCCCTTTAATGAAGAAATAGTGAGGAGGGTTGAAGTTTGCCCCTGTGTATGTCGGGCTCAGGCAGTGTGGAGGAGATACGTCTCCTCCTAGATGCTGCCTCGGGGTGTGTGTGGCACAGCTGTAGAATCTGTGGTCACGTGACTATTTTGTCTTTTGTAGTATAAATATATATAATTTTATTTTTTTTTCCATTTACAAAATGTTTTACCAGGAAGAATACATTGAGGCTATATATATATATATATATATATATATATATATATATACACACACAATAATGTACAAAAGTTTTAGGCAGGTGTGGAAAAACGCTGTAAAGTAAATATGCTTTCAAAAATAGACATAAATAAAGGCATAGTGAGTAAACAGAATAAAAATCTAAATCAAATCAACATTTAGTGTGACCACCCTTTGCCTTCAAAACAGCATCAATTCCTCTAGGTACACTTGCACACAGTTTGTGAAGGAACATCTTGGAGAACTAACCACAGTTCTTCTGTGGATTTAGGCACATCAGTTGCTTCTCTCTCTTCATGTAATCCCAGACAGACCAGATGATGTTGAGATCAGGGCTCTGTGGGGGCCATACCATCACTTCCAGGACTCCTTGTTCTTTTTTAAGCTGAAGATGGTTCTTAAAGATTTTGGCTGTATGTTTGGGGTTGTTGTCATGCTGAAGAATACATCTGAGGCCAATAAGATGCCTCCCTGATGTTATTGCATCATGGATAAGTATCTGCCTGTGCTTCTCAGCATTGAGGAGACCATTCATTCTGACCAAATCTCCAACTCCATTTGCAGAAATGCAGCTCCAGACTTGCAAGGAATCTCCACCTGCTTCACTGTTGCCTGCACACACTCATTCTTGTACCACTCTCCAGCCCTTCGGGAACAAACTGCCTTCTGCTACAGCCAAATGTTTCAAATTTTGAGTCATCAGTCCAGAGCACCTGCTGCCATTTTTCTGCACCCCAGTTCTTGTGTTTAATGCGTAGTTGAGACACTTGGCCTTATTCCCCTATCGGAGGTATGGCTTTTTGGCCGCAAGTCTTCCATGAAGACCACTTCTGACCAGACTTCTGTGAACAGTAGATGGGTGTACCAGGGTACCACTGTTTTATGCCAATTCTGAGCTGATGGCACTGCTGGACATCTTCCGATTGTGAAGGGAAGTAAGTGTGATGTATCTTTCATCTGCTGCCCTAACTTTTCTTGTGCTTCTTCAAAAGAGCTTGGACGGCACATCTGGAAACCCCTGTCTGCCTTGAAATGTCTGCCTGGGAGAGACCTTTCTGATGAAGTATATCTACCTTGTGTCTTGTTGCTGTGCTCAGTCTTGCTATGGTGTATGACTTTTTACATTAAACTGTCTTCAGCAACTTCACCTTCTTGGCTGAGTTTGGCTGTTCCTCACCCAGTTTTATTCCCCCTACACAACTGTTTCTGTGTCAGTTAATTATTGTGACAAAATCCCTGGATTTGTGCAAGTGCACCTAGAAGAACTGATGCTGTTTTGAAGGCAAAGGGTGGTCACACCAAATATTGATTTGATTTAGATTTTTCTTCCGTTCACTCACTACGCATTTTGTTAACTGATAAAAATAAACTATTAACATAGTTTTTGAAAGCATTCTTACTTTACGACATTTTTTTCACATCTGCACATTACTGTATGTATAGATATATATTTATATATAAATACTTTAGTACAAAACAGATGAACATGCTAAGAAATAAATCAGTCTAGGATCCCATAACCTATTGCTCAGCTGATTCATTTACCTGTTGTCCTGGACACCCCTTTGAGGTCACATTTGGCCTGTGGTATTTTACATGTGAACAGGCCCAGGCAGCCGTCACAGTCCCTGGGCGTCCGGCAGGAACGAGAGCGAATCGTATCACAGGAATACTACAGGGAACAGTGGACAAAGAGGCAACGTGCAAAGGTTTACATAGTGGGAATTAAATTAAACTCTTAACATCCAATGATGTGTCAGGACCATCACACAACATATATATTTAAAAAAAAAAAAGTACTGTGGTCCTCTAGAGCACACCCCATCTCCCCAGACTGCGTGGTCCTTAAGGAGTTAAATTAGGTTAAACAAAAGTTGTGATGAAAACATCTCTAGCATTCAAAGGCTTAAAGGGATAGTAATACTTCGTTTTAACTTTATTTTATTTTGTAGGCATTAAAAAAACATGAAGAATGATATAAGTCTTATCTCTCAAACCTTTATGGTTTAAGAGATATTCACAAACAAAGTATCCCCCCCCCCTGTTCAACCAGATCAGAAGGGAGGTGCCCAGGTAGACTGCAGAGAGGGACAATCTTCAATTAAGATAAGGGAAAAACCTGAAAAACTTGTCAAGGGGGCAGGGCTTTCACTGTTCTCATAGGAAGAAGACTGTCCCCTGCTGTTATCTGTCTGGTCTATGGACTGGATTCCACATCTGAGAGGAGATGGCTTACACTAGGTAAAAGGGGCGGGAGGGGAACCATAAAGGTTTGAGAGATAAGACTTATATCATTCTTCATGTTTTTTTAATGCCTACAAAATAAAATAAAGTTAAAACGAAGTATTACTATCCCTTTAAAAGAACACTAACATCTAAAAATGATCTGGGGTTACAAACATTAACCCCTTAAAGAACAGAGGTTTGTGTAGACACGTCACAGCATCCTAACATAAGATAGCATTGAATACAAGTTATTTAACCCCTTAACCACCACAGAGTTGTACACCGCATTGCTTTCAACGTGTTTCACACCTCTCTGGTCCTTAAGGGGTCAAATACCTTGTAAGCCATGCTATCTTCTGTAAAAGCTCTCTTTTTTTCGGAGGCCAAAAATCTAAGTTTACATGTGCCCTGAGGGAGCAGACATTCCTGTCTTTTCCAGGGCTCCCATTGATTTCCAGGATGATCTGTTGATGGCTGAGATAAGATAATAACATTTTTCAATATAAGAGAAGTGAACACTATTCACAACCAATTAACAGATGTTACCTTTTATCCCTTTGAGTTCCAGAAATGTATCCAATCTCTGGCAATCAAAGGGTTAAATCTCAATACAAACAATGCTTTCTGAAGAGGACAACTTGCATAGGTTACAAAGCAAATTTAGGATTATGTTTGAAACATATGAATAATTAATTTTTACAGGCCCTAGATGTAAGTAGGTGATATTTCGAGTTTGATCATCCTATTTCATATTTTGGTCATAGTGTTCCTTTAAAAGTCCCCCTTTACATCAGTGTGAATTTTGGAAGTGTGCAACTGATTCTGACAGTATAACAGGTGTTCCCCAGAATGACTGCAATTTTGTTTTGAACATCAGGTCAACTGGAAATCATTGTAGTCCCCCCCTTCCATCTTGATCTGATCCCTGTGGTCTGCTGCTAAGATCCAGACAGGGATGCAAATAAAATCTACTGAGCCCCCAGGGTGAAATATGAGGCTGAACCTCCTATGGTATAGACCAGAGGTTCTCAGCCCTTGCCCTCAGTGGCCACTAACAGGCCAGGACTTAGGAATTTCCCTGCTAGAACACAAGTGTGTTGATCAGAGGCTCAGTCGTATTGATTAACTCACCTGTGCTCTTAAAGGGAAATGATAAAATCCTGGCCTGTTAGTGGGTCCTGAGGGCACGGGTTGAGAACCACTGGTATAGAGCTAAGGACAGGAATGCAAATAAAATCTACTGAGCCCCCAGGGTGAAATATGAGGCTGAACCTCCTATGGTATAGACCAGAGGTTCTCAGCCCATGCCCTCAGTGGCCACTAACAGGCCAGGACTTAGGAATTTCCCTGCTAGAACACAAGTGTGTTGATCAGAGGCTCAGTCGTATTGAGTAACTCACCTGTGCTCTTAAAAGGAAATTCTAAAATCCTGGCCTGTTAGTGGGTCCTGAGGGCATGGGTTGAGAACCACTGGTATAGAGCTAGGGACAGGAACGCAAATAAAATCTACTGAGACCCCAGGGTGAAATATGAGGCTGAACCTCCTATGGTATACACCAGAGGTTCTCAGCCCGTACCCTCAGTGGCCACTAACAGGCCTGGACTTAGGAATTTCCCTGATAGAACACAAGTGTGTTGATCAGAGGCTCAGTCGTATTGAATAACTCACCTGTGCTCTTAAAAGGACATTCTAAAATCCTGGCCTGTTAGTGGGTCCTGAGGGCACGGGTTGAGAACCACCGGTATAGAGCTAGGGACAGGAACGCAAATAAAATCTACTGAGACCCCAGGGTGAAATATGAGGCTGAACCTCCTATGGTATAGAGATAGTATAAATAACACACATGGACCTTATTTAAGCACTTAACGACCAGCAGTCTGTGGAAGTGACCTTCCCTTAAAGGGAGAAAAAAACAAGGGGCGCCCCCTATGTGTATCAAATTGGACACAACGTGGCCACCTCCAAATACCCTAATGTGTGCACTCACAAAATTATTATGTTGGGAACGGCTTACGCAGGGACCAACCACAAAGCGAAGATGGAGATATTGAACTGCCTCCAGACGCAGTATTCGCCTCAAGATGAAGTGACAGATAGGCTGCTCTCCTGACAAAACACGCTCTCCCACAACTGTAGAAAATCGGATCAGCAGAGGGAAGAAAGAAATACCAAAAAAATGTTCTGATCACTATAATATGTGAGTGGTATTCTGTTTTTATTGTGAGAATTATATTGGAACATATTACACTATTGTGGCGCTTTCTCTTTCCTTTTTTGGTGTTTCCCTTCCCTTTGCTGATCCCATTCCCTTAAAGGGATAGTAATGTTTTATAATAAAAGCAGCACCAATTAATCTTCATAGTATTTGGGCCATGGAGAGTGTTATTTCAATTCTGTCAGAGTTGTAGTACAAGAGTAATTGAATGATAAATTATCCACCTCCCGCCCCCTTTTACCTAGTGTAACACTGCTCACCACAGAGCAGCAAGACTGTCTGGATGGATCACAGAGAGGGACAATCTTCAGTGATCATAAGGAAAAACCTGTCAAGGGGGGCAGGGTTTCCCTTATGATCACAGTAAGAAGATTGTCCCTTGCTGTGATCTGTCCGGTCAAGAGACAAGATTCCACATATGAGGGGAGGTGGCTTACACTAGGTAAAAGGGGAGGGAGGGGGATACTTTATCATTCAATTACTCTTGAACTATAACTCTGACAGTATAGAAATAACACTCTCCATGGCTCAAATTCTATGATGATTAATTGGAGCTGGTGTTTTTCTGAAACATTACTATCCCTTTAAAGGGGAACTGTCACCTCTATAAAAGTTCTCCTCATCGTAATCTTCCTTTAGAGTTAACCTGTAATCCATTTTATTTTATTTTATGCAGAATATGCCGAGATTTAACATTTGTCAAGGTTTTGCTGAGCTGCTCCCTTTCTGCCTATTGATTCTGCTGTATGAGCTAATCTAGTGCTCTGCTATCCACTGCTGCTGTCTTCTGACTTTCTGGCTCAGGCTGAATCAGCTGACCTCTCTGATTACTCACCTGATTGTTATCAGCCAATCCTGTCAGGGTATTTATAGCAGCTTGGCTCACTTCCTTGTGTTTGTTTGCTGACCTGTTGCTGCTGTGGATTTTCCTGCACTCCTGTTTGCTGTGTTCCAGACCACTTGGCTTGTTCCAGACTTCGCTGACTTCTGTTTTTCTGACCCTCGGTTGTTCCTTACATCGCAGACTTCTGGTTTCCTGACTCTGGCTTGGCTGAATACCTGTCTTGATTCCTGACCCTGGCGTCTCTTTTGGTTTATGCTCTTGGGATCATGCTTTTGTTTTTGTTGCACCAATAAAGGTGTATTGCATTTTACCTTTTACGGTCCCTAACAACATTTTAAAAATGAGTCGGTGACGTCAGTTCAGGACAAGCTGCAGTACAACCCGGTCTTGCAGCCTGTCAATCTACGTCTCTTCCCCTCCCCTGTAGTGCCTTGTTCTCACATCCTCCGATGATGGAGGATTTCTCCACGTAAGCTGGAGCTGTCTCATTGGCTAGAGAGCACTCCAGCTCACATGGTGAAATCCTCCATCGTTGGAGTAGGTTGGACCGAGGCAATACTTGAGGGGGGGAATGAAGATTGACAGGCTGTATAGGGCCAGATTTATCATAAGGCAGAGTAGGCATATGCCTACAGGTGCACCCTACAGAGGGGATCCTGTAATTGGGACCCATTTTTTGTTTTAACCCTTTGGGTGCATTCCCCTCTGGCACTCAAAGGGTTAAAATTAGCCTCGCCGTGCTCAACAACCCCATCCCCACCCGGTGAGGTCTATTCCACAGACCTGTAGCTGCTGATCTCTGTTGTCGGCTCTTTAGTAATGCAGAGCGCTGGGAGATGACATCGCCCAGCGCTCTGCATTACTTAACAGAAGACTGCGCTGGAGCAACAGCAGCTACAGGTCTGTGCAGAAGAAGACACAGACCCTCCAGCTGCCACGCCACTGGAACACCAGGGAGCAGGGGCGTCCGTAGGAAATAGACAGGGGGCGCAATATGGAGATGATGGTGCAATGTGAGGGCAATTTGGACCTGATGGAGGGCATTATGGAGATGATGGTGCAATGTGAGGGCAATTTGGACTTGATGGGGGCATTATGGAGATGATGGGGCAATGTGAGGGCAATATGGAGCTGATGGGGGGGCAAGTTGGAGCTGATGGAGTCGATATGGAGTTGATGGGGGCAATGTGAGGGCAATATGGAGATGATGGGGGGGCAATGTGGAGATTAGGACCATTGTGGAAGTGTCCAGTGGAGATGGTCAAGGGGGGATGCTTCAGATTTCTGTGCCTACAGGCTCCTGAGATCTAAATCCGGCCCTGAGGCTGTAGGAGAGAGTTGTCCCTCGCCTGTCCTGAACTTACGTCACCGGCTCATTTTTGAAATGTTAAATCTCGGCATATCCTGCATTAAATGAAGAAAAAAAACGGATTACAGGTTAACCCTAAAGGAAGATTACGATGAGGAGAACTTTTACAGAGGTGAGAGTTCCCCTTTAAGGACAGCTTTGATCTATGTCAGCGCTCTGGCACACATGACTGATGATGTACCGGTGTGCTGAACGGGGGTCTATGAGAGACAGCTCTGGTCTTGGAGAGGTCAATTTCAGACCCCGCTAGGAGTGCTGTAAGCACAAAGTACATGACGTGCCAAGATCATCACCGGTCCTTCAGGGGGAAAAAACTGACTATCCTTAAACGTTAAGGGGTTAATGTCAAAATAATACCCCACCCACACTTCTCTTACTGTGGCCAAAAAATCCAAATGCCCCCCTTGGATTTCACTCTATCAATTTGCTCAACAGATAACATCTTCAATCAGTTGCGCATAAGCTCAGTCCACTTCACATGGTTCTCTTAACACATTATGGACCAGAAAGGAATGACTCTTGTTGCTTTGCAATGCTTGGCATACCCCTCTGCTCCTTAAAAGGTTAATTAAGCTCATGCTCACTTCAGCTTAAAAAAATCCTGTCAGCAACTGTCATGTCCGCCTCCATGGACCTGACATCCGAGACTGACTGAAGATGTTATTACTTGAACAAAAAGGTAAAATTAATAAGGGCCATTAAGATTTTTCTGGCCATAGTAAGCTAAGTGTGTGTTTGTGTGTGGTGGGGGTTAGTAGAAAGTATTGCTTATACTTTAAAGAGACAGTAATGCTTAATATGCAAAAATATATTTATATTGTAGTGTTTATCCCCTGAGTAAAACAAGGGTACGCCCACTGCTGAGAGATGTATATTCAAGAATTATTACAGCTCAAACTTTAATTATTTAGGTGCAGCATGAGATGGCCTGAAATGTTACATTGGCTTTGTTGTTACACCATCCAATGAGATTTATGGTCAAAAGACCAGAGCTGTCCATAGGATGATGTAGCAACAGCGCCACTGTAACATTTCAGGCCATTGAGGTATTGCACCTATAAAAAAAAAAACAAGCTTGAGCTGTATTAGCTATTGAATAAAACACATTTTGTACATTAAGTGTTACTGTCCCTTTAAGTCCCAGAGCAAGTTTGAATCAAGCTGAACAGAGACCCAAGGTGCAGGTCAGCATTGGGGGATCTCAGATGGGGTTTGTGTGATGGGGAAAGACAGCGAGGAAATGCAATTCGTCTGTAGCTCCAGGCTGTTGTGGCGTTATAACTCATGACCCACATGGCGACAGGTAACCCTTTAAATTCCCGAGATATGGCCAACGCATTACTTTGCAACGTGTTAGTATACCTCTCTGGCACTCAAAGAGTTAACCCCTTAATGACCAGTGGCACGGCGTGGTCACTTAAGGATCACAGAGCATTTTTTTTTTTTTTTTAAATTTCCGGTTCCGGACTCCCCGAACGGCGTGCAGCCGCGGGGGGAGCCTGGAATTCCAGAATTCCATGACGGTCATAGTACGTCGTGGGTCGTTAACTCAGAGCGACCCATGACATACTATGACCGTCACGGGTCGTTAAGGGGTTAATGAAGTTTTCAAATATGCGGAACTTGCATTCAATGGGAACTGTAACCCTTTGAGTGCCAGGGTGGCACTCAAAGGGTTAATAGTATCCCTCTCGCCCAAGACACGTTTAGTTTTTTTCCCAGAGAACTTAAATCTACCTATATGTTGTAGTAACCATTTATTCTGCAAAGAAAATAATTGTTCAGTAATAAATTACGTCTTGGTGACACAGTTTGGCACTTTATGCTAATTCCATACGCATTATGCTAATTAGTTATGTTCCAGATCAATCATACTGCTTACTGTGCTATTAGACATGCTCCCCAGTGTGTGGGCGCTTCCTGGATTCATTGCTAACAAGTAAAATAATTAGGATAAAGTGTGATAATGTATCACCAGCAAATATGTAAACCAATGTAAAAGCCTGTGTACACGGGCCAAGGTCCGAGTAGTGTTAACCCTTTGAGTGCCAGAGGGGTAGGCAACACATTGCTTTGCAATGCGTTACATACCCCTCTGGCACTCAAAGGGTTAAGAGGCTGCTACCTCACTGCTCCACATGATGCAGTCTTGCGTTGCCTCACTCAAGTGATGCAATCATGCGCAGCAGAGACTGGCCAAACGTGGGCAGTCTCTTCTGTACATGACTGCATTGTGACAAACATCCTAGCGAATTATTATATAGGATGTAAAAGCCCGTGTACACGGGCCAAGGTCCGAGTAATGTTAACCCTTTGAGTGCCAGAGGCGTAACCCTCTGGCACTCAAAGGGTTAAGAGGCCACTACCTCACTACTCCACACGATGCAGTCTTGCGTCGCCTCACTCACGTGATGCAATCATGCGCAGTAGAGACTGACTGAACGCGGGCAGTCTCTTCTGCATATGACTGCATCGTGACAAACATCCTAGCGAATTATTATATAGGATTTCTCAAAGTCTCTTTATATTACAAATAAATGCCTTGCACAAAGCAATGACAGTCTTTACTTCTCTTTAAATCTACTTAAACTGATACGATCACTGAAAAGTGGTTTTGAAAGAGCTAAAAAAAATCCACTACATTTATGTTAGCCATTTTTTATCTCAGATACTAGTTTCTGTGACACACAACTTTATTTATCAGTTTTGCAAATGAGACAGTACTGCTCAGCATGGAGTTGTAGTTGGGGGGGGGAGAGCAGTGTGGAATGTTAGTACTCACCTAACCTGCCAGAAAAAACCTGTTATCTGCGCAAAAATTCAAGTTTAAAAGGTGCCCAGCAGCCTACTAATGCTTGCTGCACAGAGGCTGCTCCCGACCCACTACCTGGCATCCTCTGATGACGGAGGATGTCTGTCTCTAAGCTGGAGCGATCTCTAGGCTAGATATCGATCTCTGCCAATGAGATCGCTCCAGCTTACAGACAGACATCCTCCGTCATTGGAGGATGCTGGGTAGTGGGATGGGAGCAGCCTCTGTGTGGCAAGCGGAAGTAGGCTGCTGGGCACCTTTTAAACTTGAATTTTTGAGCAGATAATGTTTTTTTTTTTTTTGAAAAATGACTAACATGTTTAAAGGGATAGTAATACTTTGTTTTATCTTTATTTTATTTTGTAGGTATTAAAAAAACCTGAAGAACGATATAAGTCTTATCTCTCAGACCTTTATGGTTTGAGAGATATTCACAAACAAAGTTTCCCCTCCCGCCCCTTTTACCTAGTGTAAGCCATCTCTTCTCAGATGTGGAATGCAGTCCATAGACCAGACAGATAACAGAAGGGGACAATCTTCTTCCTATGAGAATAATGAAAGCCCTGCCCCCCTTGACAAGTTAATTGACGATTGTCCCTCTCTGCAATCTGCCTGGGCACCTCCCTTCTGATCTGGCTGAGCAGTGTTACATCAGTAAAAGGGGCGGGAGGGGGATACTTTGTCATTGAATTACTCTTGAACTACAACTCTGACAGAATTGAAATAACACTCTCCAAAGTCCAAATACTATGATGATTAATTAGAGCTGCTTTTATTATGAAACATTACTATCCCTTTAACTTTTTTGCTGAATGCTCTAACTAATGAGGATTACTTGTCTATATGTGATAGATCCAGTAAAAATGGTGAAAATAATTATATTAAGCACATAATTATAGGTGATTCTGAAAGCTCTTTAAAACCACTAATTTATTACAAACTGAGAGCTCCACTTAAGCTTATCTTAAGCTGACAAGTCCAATTTAAAGTCAGGCCTATAACAATATATTCCAGTGAGAACATTCTTGAAGAAACCCCACAGTGTATCTTACCGTATCTGTGTTGAACTTGCCATGGGCCCTCAGGAAATGGTTGGACTGAGGCCTCGTATTCTGGAAACGTTTCTGGAAGTTCTCTCTATACAGATCTTGCACTGTCAACTCATTTTTGCCTGTTTTTCTGTTACTAAGTCTGATCCAGTGTTTACCATCTAATACCTGGTCATTTGCCTCTGTCTGTTTTTTATTCAGCTGAACTAGAATTCCAGGTGTGATTCCCAGTTTAAATAGTGATTGACTTGGTCTCCTGCCGTCCTTTCTCACCCCAGCGAGAGCGTGGCGACTGAGCTCCATTACCAGACTGGCTGCACACACAAAGGATGACAACTTCATAATTTTCCGCTTGACTTATGTCCAAAATATAGAGTCTTGATTTCTCCTTCGTTCTGTCAAGTTAAAGGTTGATCTTTCTCTTCATCCCCTATCTGCAGATCTTAAATACTTGGTGCATTCTGCATCTCCACCCTTACCTGCCAAATTCCTGCTCTCACCTGTCTCACACCTGGGACGGTGCCACTGGAGTGGAAAGATTTATGCCATCCTGACATCATTTTTCCAAAACACATAACCCCCTCGCACATCAATTTTTTTCCAACACACCCACAGCTGAAAGCAGGAGGATTCATTTAACCCTTTGAGTGACAGAAAGCGTGAGCAACGCATTGCTCCTTAGTGCTTTGCACTCCCCTTCTGTCGCTCAGAGTGTTAACCCTTTGAGTGCCAGCGAGGTGAACAATGCGTTGCAATGCTTTGGATACCTCTCTGGCACTCAAAGGGTTAATTCCTTTGCTTATTCACTCTGATCTACCAACCAGAAGCTTATCAGTACAAAGGACATTCAGCAGCTGTATAACTGTTACATTTTGATGACGTCGCCATCATTTACGATGAATAACGTTGTCGTTTTATTTTTCGCATGCTACATTCTCGGAGAATTTCATGGTGCTTTAGAGATGTATTTATTAACCCATGAATTATCATTGGAAAAATAAAAGGAGTGTCCATGAATATTTATTCTTTTTTATTAAATTGTGTTAAAGGAGCAGAAAGCTGTTTTTGTGAAAAAAAATATATTTACAGTGATTTATCCTACTATGTAAAACAAGGGTACACACATTGCAGGGACATTTCATTCAAAGGCTGTTACAGCTGAAATGTTATTTACACTAAACGGCAGTTTACTATCATGGTCACCAGGTGGTGCTGTTCCTATCACTTGCTATGGAGTGCCACAGTCAGTGTCTCAAGTTTTCCCACAGAGTGTATTATAAGAACATAATTGCCTTTTGTATGCTAGTTGGACCTGCTGCTAACCTTTTGAGCTGGGAGAAATGTAACCCTTTGAGTGCCAGAGGGGTACAGAATGCATTGCAAAGAAATGCATTATGTACCCCTCTGACAATCAAAGGGTTAAATAAAAATTCTCCCAAGTAGTGAGAGGTCAATTGAATTAGCAGGAAAATCCCTACAAAATTAATGAATTCATAAAAAATGGTTACTGCTCCTTTACTGGAAGTAGGCAGAGGTGGCTATAGGTTTTTGGGGGTTCTAAGTAAAAAATTCACATGGTGCGCCCCTTTACATTTATTTTACTATTTCTTATAAAACACTGGCATCGGATTTTGTTTTCAGGCGGTGGTAGTGCTGCACAATCACTGCGAGGCCCTCTGATCAACAGGGAGACCTAAGCAGCCATTCATTCTGCTTCTATTGTAGCACCACCCCTGAACGTAGGAATAGGGTTTGTGTTTGGGGACGATAATAATATTAATATTTTTATATAAGATGAACGTTACCGTTAAAATCTTCCACTGTGGTTGTTTTATTTGGACGGTCTAAGCCACAGCTCCCAACATTTCAACTGGCCAAAGAGGGACACTTCTGTTTTAGGTGGTGGTTCTGGGGGCGTGGCTCGTAGGCAGAGCATTACCTAGAAATCTTAGGTTATTTTTTGACCTATTGGCTACTCTTTGTGTAACTGATATGTGATTTAGAGCAAGACTAGGGCCAGACCAGGATATCTGGAAAATTCCCGGTATGCCGCCTGCACTGGGCTTCCCTGGGGCTGCATATCTCCAAACATTTCAATTTGCCAAAGAGGGACATATGTTTTAGGGGGTGTTTTGGGGGGCATGGCTCGTAGGCAGGGCATTACCAAGAATTCTTAGGTTATTTTTTTACCTACTGAGCAAGACCAGAGCCAGACTGGCCTACCGGGATACCGGGAAAATTCCCGGTATGCCGCCTGCACTGAGCTTCCCTGGGGCTGCTTTAATCCAGAACAGCAATCCGTGGCCGCAAGGTGACAGGACTGCGGCAGTGAGATTTGAAGGACCGCCTCCGTCGGCCACCTCTCGCGTGTCCACACTGACACACGGCACTGCAGCACAGAAAAGCGAGTGGCGGCAGCCAGGCCGGGTCTAAACCTAGTGACGTCAGATGAAGCGTGAAGAAGGGCACTGGCTGCGTCTGCGCACCGGGTCGGCCGCCCGCACCTAAGCAGAGAGAGAGCTGAGTCGGAGTCTGAGTGGGAGCACACAGTACAGGGTCAAATGTTTGTTTCCTAACTTTCCAGCACCAGTTCAGGCAAGGAAAGTAATCCTCCCTTCACCATATGATTGCCACATTTAAAATACTTATTTTAAATACTTCTCCTCCTTCCCACCCTGTTCCTCCCACTTCTTCTCCTTCCCACCCTGTTCCTCCTACTTCCCACCCACTTCTTCTCCTTCCCACCCTGTTCCTCCTACTTCCCACCCACTTCTCCTCCTTCCCACCCTGTTCCTCCCACTTCTCCTCCTTCTCACCCTGTTCCTCCTACTTTCCACCCACTTCTCCTCCTTCCTACCCTGTTCTTCCCACCCACTTCTCCTCCTTCTTACCCTGCTCCACCCACTTACCACCCACTTCTCCTCCTTCCTACCCTGTTCCTCCAATTTCCCACCCACTTCTCCTCCTTCTTACCCTGCTCCTCCCACTTACCACCCTGTTCCTCCTCCTTCCACTTCTCCTCCTTCCCACCCTGTTCCTCCTACTTCCCACCCACTTCTCCTCCTTCCCACCCTGTTCCTCCCACTTCTCCTCTTTCCCACCCTGTTCCTCCTACTTTCCACCCACTTCTCCTCCTTCCTACCCTGTTCTTCCCACCCACTTCTCCTCCTTCTTACCCTGCTCCACCCACTTACCACCCACTTGTCCTCCTTCTCACCCTGTTCCTCCTACTTCTCCCCCACTTCTCCTCCTTCCCACCCTGTTCCTTCCACTTATCACCCACTTCTTCTTCTCACCCTGTTCCTTCCACTTCCCACCCACTTCTCCTCCTTCTCAGCCTGTTCCTTCCACTTCCCACCCACTTCTCCTTCTCACCCTGCTCCTCCCACTTACCACCCACTTCTCCTCCTTCTCACCCTGCTCTTCCCTGCTCTTCCCACTTACCACCCACTTCTCCTCCTTCTCACCCTGTTCTTCCCACTTTCCACCCACTTCTCTTCCTTCTCACCCTGTTCTTCCCACTTTCCACCCACTTCTCCTCCTTCTCACCCCGTTCCTCCCACTTTTCCTCCTTCCTACCCTTTTCCTCTTACTTTCCACACACTTCTCCTTCCCACCCTGTTCCTCCCACTTCTCCTCCTTCCCACCCTGTTCCTCCCACCTAGGCTGATCATATTTCTTTGAGACAAAATCTGGATGGGGTGTGGGGCAAGAGGACAGTGGGACTCCGTCACTCCGAGTCCAGTCGTAGTAAGCTGCAAGCAGTGAGAACACATTTACTCCATCTCTTATGAGCGGTGTCCTCTCTCTGGCCAAAAATCCTGCCCCTGAAGTAAATCAGAACTTCTTCTCTTCATCACTCACACTAGTGATTTTACTGTGTTTACTGTACTCATTGATTACCATAGAGTCTTATGACTCGTCTTCATATCACTGTCTAAGAGACTCTATGGTAATTTACTATAGACTAGAGAGTCTTAGTCAGTTATGAGTCATAAGACTCTATGGTAATCAATGCATACAGTAAAACCACTAGTGTGTCGAAAGGAAGTTCCAGTATACTTTATTTTATGAGAAATAAGCCCCGTTCAGTTTTTTACAAAAAATTAAAAACTATATATAAGTTATATTAAAATGGGGCAAGACTGACATTTATATTAAAAAGACGGGACAGTCTGGAAATACGAAAAAAAACAAACCAAAAAACGGTACTGTCCATTTTAACATGGTACGTATGGTCAGCCTCCTCCCACTTCTCCTCCTTCCCACCCTGTTTCTCCCACTCACTTCTCCTCCTTCCCACCCTGTTCCTCCCACTCACTTCTCCTCCTTCCCACCCTGTTCCTCCCACTCACTTCTCCTCCTTCCCACCCTGTTCGTCTTACTTCCCACCCTGTTCTGCCCACTTCTCCTCCTTCCCACACTGTTCCTTCCACTTCCCACCCTGTTCCTCCAAATTCCTACCCACGTCTCCTCCTTCCCACCCTGTTCCTCTCACTTCCTGCCCACTTCTCCTCCTTCCTACCCTGTTCATCCCACTTGTCCTCCTTCCTATCCTGTTCTGCCCACTTCTCTTCCTTCCCACCCTGTTCCTCCCACTTCCCACCCACTTCTCCTCCTTCCCACCCTGTTCCTCCAAATCCCTACCCATGTCTCCTCCTTCCCACCCTGTCCTGCTCTCTTCCCACCCACTTTATGACACAGCTCATTAAGCCCTGCCCCTTTGTGACGGGAATCGTGCCATTTATATCCCCCAGTGGCATACGTGAGTCCTCTCCGGGGGCTCAAGAACAAGCATAAAAAAATAGGTGAAAGGTGAATATAAGCAACTTGACTTTATATATTATATATATCTTGCACAATATGTAAGGTCAAAATAAAGAGTTAATCCTTTGAGAACCAGAGAGGTATCCAACGCATTACCTCTCTGGCATTCAAAGGGTTAATTTCACTTTTATCTCCATTAAAAACTGTGTAAGCATTTCACTACCAAATGCTTAAGTCTAAAAGATCAGTAAACATTGTTGAATTAGAAAAAAACAACATATACAACTCCAGTTGAGTAAAACAACAGTACTCCCACTGTTGGGTGCCGCTTCATATAAATGTTATTACTGTTCAAACTATTGATCCCATTGCCAGCGCTTGTCAGTGGTAATGCACCGATCCCTTTCAGGGCTCTTGTTAATGGCTGGTGGTGAGACATGACTTCCCATTAGATGAGCTGATGCTCCACAGTCTGGGTTTGGGCCAGTCGGTTGATGCAACCTGCTTCTGGTTGATACTGGCGGGAGAGATGAGCTTAGAGATGGGGCCGTAGGAGCGGAGGGAGAGGCGAGCAGCCAGTAGACCCATCCGGACGCAGGTGTCTATGTCTAGTCCAGAAAGTATCCCAGAGAGGAGACCGGCCATGAGGCTACGGGCAAGGTAGAGAGATCCAGAATGTTAGCGCAAGAAAGAATCATTAAAGGGATACTAATACTTCATTTTATCTTTATTTTATTTTGTAGGCATTAAAAAAACATGAAGAATGATATAAGTCTTATCTCTCAGACCTTTATGGTTTAAGAGATATTCACAAGCAAAGTATCCCCCCCCCGTTCAACCAGATCAGAAGGGAGGTGCCCAGGTAGACTGCAGAGAGGGACAATCTTCAATTAAGATAAGGGAAAAACCTGAAAAACTTGTCAAGGGGGGCAGGACTTTCATTGTTCTCATAGGAAGAAGATTGTCCCATTCTGTTATCTGTCTGGTCTTACAACTAGATTCACATCTGAGAAGAGATGGCTTAAACTAGGTAAAAGGGGCGGGAGGGGGATACTTTGTTTGTGAGTATCTCTCAAACCATAAAGGTTTAAGAGATAAGACTTATATCATTCTTCATGTTTTTTAATGCCTACAAAATAAAATAAAGATAAAATGAAGTATTACTATCCCTTTAAACACACCTCCCAACATTTCAAACGGGCAGAGAGGGACACTTTAGTTTTAGGTGGTGTTGCTGGTGGGCAGGACATTACCAAGAATATGAAGGTTATTTCATGACCTATTGACATGTCGTTTTGTAAATGAATAAATGATTTAGAACAAGACCAAAGTATTTTATTTACACAGACTAATTTATACACACATATAGTGACGTTTATACAGACATTAATGTGAGTTTTATTGCTGTGGAGCAATGTGACACACTTCTATACACACCACACAGTCTGATCTTCTAAACACAGGGACACCAGGGTGATACACTTATATACACACCACACAGTCTGATCTCCTAAACACAGGGACACCAGGGTGATACACTTATATACACACCACACAGTCTGATCTCCTAAACACAGGGACACCAGGGTGATACATTTATATACACACCACACAGTCTGATCTCCTAAACACAGGGACACCAGGGTGATACACTTCTATACACACCACACAGTCTGATCTCCTAAACACAGGGACATCAGGGTGATACACTTCTATACACACCACACAGTCTGATCTCCTAAACACAGGGACACCAGGGTGATACACTTCTATACACACCGCACAGTCTGATCTCCTACACACAGGGACACCAGGGTGATACACTTCTATACACACCGCACAGTCTGATCTCCTACACACAGGGACACCAGGGTGATACACTTATATACACACCACACAGTCTGATCTCCTAAACACAGGGACATCAGGGTGATACACTTCTATACACACCACACAGTCTGATCTCCTAAACACAGGGACACCAGGGTGATACACTTCTATACACACCGCACAGTCTGATCTCCTACACACAGGGACACCAGGGTGATACACTTATATACACACCACACAGTCTGATCTCCTAAACACAGGGACACCAGGGTGATACACTTATATACACACCACACAGTCTGATCTCCTAAACACAGGGACACCAGGGTGATACACTTCTATACACACACCACACAGTCTGATCTCCTAAACACAGGGACACCAGGGTGATATACTTATATACACACCACACAGTCTGATCTCCTAAACACAGGGACACCAGGGTGTTATACTTATATACACACCACACAGTCTGATCTCCTAAACACAGGGACACCAGGGTGATACACTTATATACACACCACACAGTCTGATCTCCTAAACACAGGGACACCAGGGTGATACACTTCTATACACACCACACAGTCTGATCTCCTAAACACAGGGACACCAGGGTGATACACTTCTATACACACCACACAGTCTGATCTCCAAAACACAGGGACACCAGGGTGATACACTTATATATACACACCACACAGTCTGATCTCCTAAACACAGGGACACCAGGGTGATACACTTATATACACACCACACAGTCTGATCTCCTAAACACAGGACACCAGGGTGATACACTTCTATACACACCACACAGTCTGATCTCCTAAACACAGGGACACCAGAGTGATACACTTATATACACACCACACAGTCTTATCTTCTAAACACAGGGACACCAGGGTGATACACTTATATACACACCACACAGTCTGATCTCCTAAACACAGGGACACCAGGGTGATACACTTATATACACACCACACAGTCTGATCTCCTAAACACAGGGACACCAGGGTGATACACTTATATACACACCGCACAGTATGATCTCCTACACACAGGGACACCAGGGTGATACACTTCTATACACACCACACAGTCTGATTTCCTAAACACAGGGACACCAGGGTGATACACTTCTATACACACCACACAGTCTGATCTCCTAAACACAGGGACACCAGGGTGATACACTTATATACACACCACACAGTCTGATCTCCTAAACACAGTGACACCAGGATGATACACTCCTATACACACCACACAGTCTGATCTCCTAAACACAGGGATACCAGGGTGATACACTTCTATACACACCACACAGTCTGATCTCCTAAACACAGGGACACCAGGGTGATACACTTCTATACACACCACACAGTCTGATCTCCTAAACACAGGGACACCAGGGTGATATACTTCTATACACACCACACAGTCTGATCTCCTAAACACAGGGACACCAGGGTGATACACTTATATACACACCACACAGTCTGATCTCCTAAACACAGGGACACCAGGGTGATACACATATATACACACCACACAGTCTGATCTCCTAAACACAGGGACACCAGGGTGATACACTTCTATACACACCACACAGTCTGCTCTCCTAAACACAGGGACACAAGGGTGATACACTTCTATACACACCACACAGTCTGATCTCCTAAACACAGGGACACCAGGGTGATATACTTCTATACACACCACACAGTCTGATCTCCTAAACACAGGGACACCAGGGTGATACACTTATATACACACCACACAGTCTGATCTCCTAAACACAGGGACACCAGGGTGATACACTTATATACACACCACACAGTCTAATCTCCTAAACACAGGGACACCAGGGTGATACACTTATATACACACCACACAGTCTGATCTCCTAAACACAGGGACATCAGGGTGATACACTTATATACACACCACACAGTCTGATCTCCTAAACACAGGGACACCAGGGTGATACACTTCTATACACACTACACAGTCTGATCTCCTAAACACAGGGACACCAGGGTGATACACTTCTATACACACTACACAGTCTGATCTCCTAAACACAGGGACACCAGGGTGATACACTTCTATACACACCGCACAGTCTGATCTCCTAAACACAGGGACACCAGGGTGATACACTTATATACACACCACACAGTCTGATCTCCTAAACATAGGGACACCAGGGTGATACACTTCTATACACACCACACAGTCTGATCTTCTAAACACAGGGACACCAGGGTGATACACTTCTATACACACCACACAGTCTGATCTCCTAAACACAGGGACACCAGGGTGATACACTTCTATACACACCACACAGTCTGATCTCCTAAACACAGGGACACCAGGGTGATACACTTCTATACACACTACACAGTCTGATCTCCTAAACACAGGGACACCAGGGTGATACACTTCTATACACACCACACAGTCTAATCTCCTAAACATAGGGACACCAGGGTGATACACTTCTATACACACCACACAGTCTGATCTCCTAAACACAGGGACACCAGGGTGATACACTTATATACACACCACACAGTCTGATCTCCTAAACACAGGGACACCAGGGTGATACACTTCTATACACACTACACAGTCTGATCTCCTAAACACAGGGACACCAGGGTGATACACTTCTATACACACCGCACAGTCTGATCTCCTAAACACAGGGACACCAGGGTGATACACTTATATACACACACTGCACAGTCTGATCTCCTAAACACAGGGACACCAGGGTGATACACTTATATACACACCACACAGTCTGATCTCCTAAACACAGGGACACCAGGGTGAGACACTTATATACACACCACACAGTCTGATCTCCTAAACACAGGGACACCAGGGTGATACACTTCTATACACACCACACAGTCTGATCTCCTAAACATAGGGACACCAGGGTGATACACTTCTATACACACCACACAGTCTGATCTCCTAAACACAGGGACACCAGGGTGATACACTTATATACACACCACACAGTCTGATCTCCTAAACACAGGGACACCAGGGTGATACACTTCTATACACACTACACAGTCTGATCTCCTAAACACAGGGACACCAGGGTGATACACTTCTATACACACCACACAGTCTGATCTCCTAAACATAGGGACACCAGGGTGATACACTTCTATACACACCACACAGTCTGATCTCCTAAATACAGGGACACCAGGGTGATACACTTCTATACACACCGCACAGTCTGATCTCCTAAACACAGGGACACCAGGGTGATACACTTATATACACACACTGCACAGTCTGATCTCCTAAACACAGGGACACCAGGGTGATACACTTCTATACACACCACACAGTCTGATCTCCTAAACACAGGGACACCAGGGTGATACACTTATATACACACCGCACAGTCTGATCTCCTACACACAGGGACACCAGGGTGATACACTTCTATACACACCACACAGTCTGATCTCCTAAACACAGGGACACCAGGGTGATACACTTCTATACACACTACACAGTCTGATCTCCTAAACACAGGGACACCAGGGTGATACACTTCTATACACACCACACAGTCTGATCTCCTAAACATAGGGACACCAGGGTGATACACTTCTATACACACCACACAGTCTGATCTCCTAAACACAGGGACACCAGGTTGATACACTTATACACACCACACAGTCTGATCTCCTAAACACAGGGACACCAGGGTGATACACTTCTATACACACCACACAGTCTGATCTCCTAAACACAGGGACACCAGGGTGATACACTTCTATACACACTACACAGTCTGATCTCCTAAACACAGGGACACCAGGGTGATACACTTCTATACACACCACACAGTCTGATCTCCTAAACATAGGGACACCAGGGTGATACACTTCTATACACACCACACAGTCTGATCTCCTAAATACAGGGACACCAGGGTGATACACTTCTATACACACCGCACAGTCTGATCTCCTAAACACAGGGACACCAGGGTGATACACTTATATACACACACTGCACAGTCTGATCTCCTAAACACAGGGACACCAGGGTGATACACTTCTATACACACCACACAGTCTGATCTCCTAAACACAGGGACACCAGGGTGATACACTTATATACACACCGCACAGTCTGATCTCCTACACACAGGGACACCAGGGTGATACACTTCTATACACACCACACAGTCTGATCTCCTAAACACAGGGACACCAGGGTGATACACTTCTATACACACTACACAGTCTGATCTCCTAAACACAGGGACACCAGGGTGATACACTTCTATACACACCACACAGTCTGATCTCCTAAACATAGGGACACCAGGGTGATACACTTCTATACACACCACACAGTCTGATCTCCTAAACACAGGGACACCAGGTTGATACACTTATACACACCACACAGTCTGATCTCCTAAACACAGGGACACCAGGGTGATACACTTCTATACACACCACACAGTCTGATCTCCTACACACAGGGACACCAGGGTGATACACTTATATACACACCACACAGTCTGATCTCCTAAACACAGGGACACCAGGGTGATACACATATATACACACCACACAGTCTGATCTCCTAAACACAGGGACACCAGGGTGATACACTTCTATACACACCACACAGTCTGATCTCCTAAACACAGGGACACAAGGGTGATACACTTCTATACACACCACACAGTCTGATCTCCTAAACACAGGGACACCAGGGTGATATACTTCTATACACACCACACAGTCTGATCTCCTAAACACAGGGACACCAGGGTGATACACTTATATACACACCACACAGTCTGATCTCCTAAACACAGGGACACCAGGGTGATACACTTATATACACACCACACAGTCTAATCTCCTAAACACAGGGACACCAGGGTGATACACTTATATACACACCACACAGTCTGATCTCCTAAACACAGGGACATCAGGGTGATACACTTATATACACACCACACAGTCTGATCTCCTAAACACAGGGACACCAGGGTGATACACTTCTATACACACTACACAGTCTGATCTCCTAAACACAGGGACACCAGGGTGATACACTTCTATACACACTACACAGTCTGATCTCCTAAACACAGGGACACCAGGGTGATACACTTCTATACACACCGCACAGTCTGATCTCCTAAACACAGGGACACCAGGGTGATACACTTATATACACACCACACAGTCTGATCTCCTAAACATAGGGATACCAGGGTGATACACTTCTATACACACCACACAGTCTGATCTTCTAAACACAGGGACACCAGGGTGATACACTTCTATACACACCACACAGTCTGATCTCCTAAACACAGGGACACCAGGGTGATACACTTCTATACACACCACACAGTCTGATCTCCTAAACACAGGGACACCAGGGTGATACACTTCTATACACACTACACAGTCTGATCTCCTAAACACAGGGACACCAGGGTGATACACTTCTATACACACCACACAGTCTAATCTCCTAAACATAGGGACACCAGGGTGATACACTTCTATACACACCACACAGTCTGATCTCCTAAACACAGGGACACCAGGGTGATACACTTATATACACACCACACAGTCTGATCTCCTAAACACAGGGACACCAGGGTGATACACTTCTATACACACTACACAGTCTGATCTCCTAAACACAGGGACACCAGGGTGATACACTTCTATACACACCGCACAGTCTGATCTCCTAAACACAGGGACACCAGGGTGATACACTTATATACACACACTGCACAGTCTGATCTCCTAAACACAGGGACACCAGGGTGATACACTTATATACACACCACACAGTCTGATCTCCTAAACACAGGGACACCAGGGTGAGACACTTATATACACACCACACAGTCTGATCTCCTAAACACAGGGACACCAGGGTGATACACTTCTATACACACCACACAGTCTGATCTCCTAAACATAGGGACACCAGGGTGATACACTTCTATACACACCACACAGTCTGATCTCCTAAACACAGGGACACCAGGGTGATACACTTATATACACACCACACAGTCTGATCTCCTAAACACAGGGACACCAGGGTGATACACTTCTATACACACTACACAGTCTGATCTCCTAAACACAGGGACACCAGGGTGATACACTTCTATACACACCACACAGTCTGATCTCCTAAACATAGGGACACCAGGGTGATACACTTCTATACACACCACACAGTCTGATCTCCTAAATACAGGGACACCAGGGTGATACACTTCTATACACACCGCACAGTCTGATCTCCTAAACACAGGGACACCAGGGTGATACACTTATATACACACACTGCACAGTCTGATCTCCTAAACACAGGGACACCAGGGTGATACACTTCTATACACACCACACAGTCTGATCTCCTAAACACAGGGACACCAGGGTGATACACTTATATACACACCGCACAGTCTGATCTCCTACACACAGGGACACCAGGGTGATACACTTCTATACACACCACACAGTCTGATCTCCTAAACACAGGGACACCAGGGTGATACACTTCTATACACACTACACAGTCTGATCTCCTAAACACAGGGACACCAGGGTGATACACTTCTATACACACCACACAGTCTGATCTCCTAAACATAGGGACACCAGGGTGATACACTTCTATACACACCACACAGTCTGATCTCCTAAACACAGGGACACCAGGTTGATACACTTATACACACCACACAGTCTGATCTCCTAAACACAGGGACACCAGGGTGATACACTTCTATACACACCACACAGTCTGATCTCCTAAACACAGGGACACCAGGGTGATACACTTCTATACACACCACACAGTCTGATCTCCTAAACACAGGGGCACCAGGGTGATACACTTCTATACACACCACACAGTCTGATCTCCTAAACACAGGGACACCAGGGTGATACACTTATATACACACACCACACAGTCTGATCTCCTAAACACAGGGACACCAGGGTGATACACTTATATACACACCACACAGTCTGATCTCCTAAACACAGGGACACCAGGGTGATACACTTATATACACACCACACAGTCTGATCTCCTAAACACAGGGACACTAGGGTGATACACTTCTATACACACCACACAGTCTGATCTCCTAAACACAGGGACACCAGGTTGATACACTTATATACAAGCCACACAGTCTGATCTCCTAAACACAGGAACACCAGGGTGATACACTTCTATACACACCACACAGTCTGATCTCCTAAACACAGGGACACCAGGATGATACAAACTATGCAACAGAGACCCCAAATTTATTAAATTTATAAGTGTATCACATTGCTCCACAGCAATAAAACTCACATTAATGTCTGTATAAACTCCAGTATTCGTGTTTATAAATTAGTCTGTGTAAATAAAATACTTTGGTCTTGTTCTAAATAATGTATTCATTTACACAAAAAGGTGTCAGTAGGTCATGAAATCACCTAAAACTTCTCAGCAAATCACCATCCAGCAGCCACACACCCAGCAATACCCCCTACACCGAAAGTGTCCCTTTTTGGCCATTTGAAATGTTGGGAGGTATGATATTCACTTTACTGACACCACAGTGTATTTGAGTAAATTGCATAGAATTACCTGTCCCCGGCACCAGACACATTGATGATTTCCTCTCCTGTGATGGGGGCTGCTGGGTAATGCAGGGCATACAGCTCTCCTGTAGGAATCTAGCAATGAAATATATATCAGACTATGACCCTCTGAGTGCCAGAGTGGTACGCAACACAATTCAAAGCAATGTGTTGTGTACCCCTCTGGCACTGAAAGGGTTAATAGAGGAGCCAAATAGCATATTTTTTTACCCATTATTTAAATGGGACTTTTAACTTCTCGAATGCCAGAGAGGTCGCTAACACACTGCATAGCAAGGCATTTGATACATCTCAGAGGGTTTAAAGCCCTATCTTAAAGGGATAGTAATACTTAAAATGGAAAACAAAATATGGTGTAAGGTTTATCCCCCTGAATAAATCAAGGTATCCCACTGCTGAAAGGTGTTTTATTCAAAAGTTATTAGAGCTCAGACTTGAATTTTCTAGGTGCACTATCACAGTGGCCTGAAATTGTACAGTGGCGCTGTTGCTACACCATGCTATAGAGGTTTATGGTCAATTGACCAGAGCTGTCAAAAGGATGGTGTAGCAACAGTGCCACTGTACAATTCAGGGCACTGTGATACTGCACCTAAACAATTCAAGTTTGAGCTGTAATAACTTTTGAATAAAACATCTTTCAGCCGTGGGATTCACCTTGTTGTACTCAGTGGGATAAACACTACAAGATATTTTTTTTTACATTTTAAGTTATTATCCCTTTAAGTTTATTGGATATGGTCCTTAGATCATTACGCAAAAATAAGATTAGCAGCCATTCTGGAGCAAACCAAATGCACCATGGGGGTGTATTCCCATACGTTTAAATGTGGCTTTTAACCCTACTGAATGCTACAGGTATCTCATTATTTAACCCTACTTATATCAATCCCCCTCCTCCATTGTGCAGTTGGAATGCTCCAGAATCCCTCATCCTTTGCTTTCTGCACAGGATCCTAAATTTCATACATATCATATTGTTTTTCGATACTTATTAATGAGTTGGTACTTAAAGAAGCAGTAAACTTTTTTTATGAAAAAATATATATTGTAGGGATTTTCCTATTGAGTAAAATAAGGGTACTCCCACTGCCGAGAGATTTATATTTCCAGAGTTATTACAGTTTAAACGCATGCTTTTTTACACCAGCAGTGCCCTCGAGTGGTCAAATTCTAATTAGATTTCCTGTTCGATTCTAATGGAGAGGAAAGTCAGGAAAGTCAGTGACATACAGGTCTCCATAGAATGTGATAGAAACTGCTGAGTCACTTCCTGTCAGTTAGAACTATCAGGAAGTAAACACAGTAAATTCACTTCCTGTCAGTTAGAACGATCAGGAAGTAATCACAGTAAATTCACTTCCTGGTTATTTAAACTGCTATAAATTTTTAATAAAACATCTGACAGCAGTGGGAGTGACCTTGTTTTATTCAGCAGGAAAAGCTGTATAAAATATGTTTTCATAAAAAAAGTTTACTGCTCCTTTAAATAAAACTACCCAAAATCTGAGAACCTCTCTTATACGGATAATCAACCTATTTTATTTTCATGATAAAAGTAAGAAAGCTCCTATGTAAGTCACTTACCTTGGTTTTAGGGCTGATGGACAGAGCGCCCCCCTTTCCATGACCACACAAGAGGACCCCGTTGGCTCCCAGAGTTACTATGACACAGAGCAAGTGTTCCAGCAGAGGTAGCGAGAGAGAGATCGCTAAATCGATGATTTCATCCAACGCACATGGAACATCTAGGAAGAAAACCATTGTCAGATCAGATTCCTATAGAATAGGGATTCTCAAGCAGTGTGCTGTGAAACCCTAAGGTTCCCTGAAAAGTGTAAGGGGTTCCACAGACTACATTTCAGTAACAGGGAACAAGGTATGAGTAGTTATCTGAGTAAGAGTGGACAGTGGAAAAAGGGTGGGGTCAGATAGTGTTTGTGTGGTTCAGTGACGACCAGTGGACAGTGAAACAAGGCTGGGGTGTCAGACAATGTATGAATGGTTCTGTGACTACCAGTGGACAGTGGAACAAGGACGGGGTGTCAGACAGTGTATGAATGGTTCTGCGACTACCAGTGGCCAGTGGAACAAGGCTGGGGTGTCAGACAGTATATGTGTGGGTCTCTGACTACCAGTGGACTGTGGAACAAGGTCTGGGTGTCAGACAGTGTATGTGTGGGCCTGTGACTACCAGTGGAACAAGGCTGAGGTGTCAGACAATGTATGTGTGGGTCAGTGATACCAGTGAACAGTGGAATAAGGCTGAGGTGTCAGACAGTGTATGTGTGGGTCTGTGACTACCAGTGGACTGTGGAACAAGGCAGGGGTGTCAGACAGTGTATGTGTGGGTCAGTGACTATCAGTGGACAGTGGAACAAGGCTGAGATGTCAGACAGTGTATGTGTGGGTCAGTGATACCAGTGGACAGTGGAAGAAGGCTGGGGTGTCAGACAGTGTATGTGTGGGTCTGTGACTACCAGTGGACTGTGGAAAAAGGCTGGGGCGTCAGTGTATGTGTGGTTCTGTGACTACCAGTGGAACAAGTGGAACATATTGCCCCCAGTGGTGCTGTTCACACAGGCAATTTTCACCTAGTTTAATATACTCTAACTCGGAATGCTGCAACTTGGATGATCTAATGCTTTGGGCACATCTAGTTTCAGCACTAATGGGTCACTGAGCAGATCATCCATATGGGGACATTGGAGGTTCTGATGCTATCTGTAATCTTTAATGACTGGCCGAGTCAAGTGGGCATCTACAAATAATATATGGTTGATATCCACGTGGGTCGGTGTTCTAACGCACCTCCTTTGTGTCCCCCCCCCATGCAAGACGATTGCTTGAGAAGCACAGGATATTGGAGGTAAGTGAACACTGGTGGTTTAGCATAAG
>CM074721.1:18136991-18209491 GCA_037306005.1 Rhinophrynus dorsalis
TGCTATGAGAGAGAATTAGTTCTTTGAGCTGTCGAGAGAGTTGGGGGCTCATCATTGTCAATGCAGCGCTGATGAAGTCTTAGATCAGTCATTCTTTGACAAAAATGTGAATGTTGACTTAAAAATGTATATTTATAGAAACTTATATGCGAAATATGCTTGTTTTTATTATTACAATTGTGATAGATTAGAATAACTTTGCTTATATATTTGTAATCCTTGACAAATTACATATATTTTAGGGGTGCCCTGAAAACTTCACATTGCATGTAAGGGGTGCTTTGAGCAAAAAAAAGAGTGAGAACCCTTGTTCTAGATTTACGGACACACTGACCTGGAACGGAGCTCCTCCGAGCGATTTCACACACATACTGAATGGTGGACAAGGGAACATTTCCATCTATACACACCAAGGGGGAGCCACACAGACTGTCTGCAAACTGAGACACCTGGAGGAAACAAAGTCAGATTATTACTGGAATAAAGAATATTTTTATAATACTCCAACATATCCCTGTTAACCCTTTGTGTTGCAATTCGTTGAATACTTCTCTGGCACCCAATGGTTTAAACAGGAAAAAGAAGATTGAAAAGAATTACAGGAGGCAAATATAGTTGTTGACACCTTTATTGGCTAACTAAACAGATTTAGGATGCAAGCTTTCAAGACCTCTTAGGTCTCTTCCTCAGGTATGTCATACAGATAAATCTGAAAACATTTCTCTTATATACAAGCACACATTACATTGTTTATAATGGAAATCAAATAAGAAAACTCAGCCCAGACCCAGATACTTTGATCAGTCAATGGTAAATTGCAGTCTTCCTCTGAGGAGTTAGAGGTATTTACGATCCCACTGGGACTGTTGGAAAGGCTAATCTGCAATGTGATAATGTGACAATAATTCTCTGTCTTTATTCAGACTATTATGAATAGCATTTAACTTCAACATTAACTTAACCTCTCACAGTCTTCTGTCCCTCTGAGTGCGGAACAGTCCCATCAGTACAGATAATTTAATGTCCCTGACACTGTGTCCATTTTGGCAAAAATGTTCTCCAACTGGTGTCTCTGTCTTTTTGTTGTTAACGCTGGATCTATGGGAATTAAACCTCTTATGTAGTGCTTGTCCAGTTTCACCCACATAAAGAGCTGTTGGGCATTTTGCACACATGATAAGGTGTATTACACTGGATGATTTGCAGGTGAAGGCACCATTGATCTTATGGTGTAACTGGGTGTTTAGAATGGGTATCTTGTCGTGGAGTAAGGACATGCACATGTTTTACACCTCCTCTGTAGGCAGGGAGATTTGCCATTTTTTATTTTTATTCAGGGCACTCCTCACCATCAGTTGTTTTAAACTGAGAGGCTGTCTGAAGGAGAGTGAGGGAGGCTGTGGGAATATGTTCTTAAGTCTTTCATCTGTATGTAATGTTGTTTGAAGTTCTCTTGATATTTTGTGTAGAACTTCAACCTGGGGGTGGTAAGTGACCACTAGTGGCACCCGGTTTCCCTTATGTTGTTCTTTGTAGCTCAACAGATCTTTGTATGGGTGGGTCTGTGACTACCAGTGGAACAAGCCTGAGGTGTCAGAATATGTGGGTCTGCGACTACCAGTGGAACAAGCCTGAGGTGTCAGTGTATGGGTGGGTCTGTGACTACCAGTGGAACAAGCCTGAGGTGTCAGTAAATGTGTGGGTCTGTGACTACTAGGGTTGCAACCTTTTCTACAAAAAAATACCGGCCATGGCATTCCCTCCATAGACTTAACATTGGACAGGAGCCAATTTTTACCGGCCTGCCGGTAAAATACCGGCTGGGTGGCAACCCTAGTGACTACCAGTGGAACAAGCCTGAGGTGTCAGTGTATGGTTGGATCTGTTACTACCAGTGGAACAAACCTGAGGTTTCAGTGTATGGGTGGGTCTGTGACTACCATAGAGTGGAACAAGCCTGAGGTGTCAGTGTAGGTGTGGTTTTGTGACTACCACAGAGTGGAACAAGCCTGAGGTGTCAGTGTATGGGTGGGTCTGTGAATACCAGTGGAACAAGCCTGAGGTGTCAGTGAATGGGTGGGTCTGTGACTACCAGTGGAACAAGCCTGAGGTGTCAGTGAATGGGTGGGTCTGTGACTACCAGTGGAACAAGCCTGAGGTGTCAGTGTATGGGTGGTTCTGTGACTACCAGTGGAACAAGCCTGAGGTGTCACTGTATGGGTGGTTCTGTGACTACCAGTGGAACAAGCCTGAGGTGTCAGTGTATGGTTGGATCTGTTACTACCAGTGGAACAAACCTGAGGTTTCAGTGTATGGGTGGGTCTGTGACTACCATAGAGTGGAACAAGCCTGAGGTGTCAGTGTAGGTGTGGTTTTGTGACTACCACAGAGTGGAACAAGCCTGAGGTGTCAGTGTATGGGTGGGTCTGTGAATACCAGTGGAACAAGCCTGAGGTGTCAGTGAATGGGTGGGTCTGTGACTACCAGTGGAACAAGCCTGAGGTGTCAGTGAATGGGTGGGTCTGTGACTACCAGTGGAACAAGCCTGAGGTGTCAGTGTATGGGTGGTTCTGTGACTACCAGTGGAACAAGCCTGAGGTGTCACTGTATGGGTGGTTCTGTGACTACCAGTGGAACAAGCCTGAGGTGTCAGTGAATGGATGGGTCTGTGACTACCAGTGGAACAAGCCTGAGGTGTCAGTGTATGGGTGGGTCTGTGAATACCAGTGGAACAAGCCTGAGGTGTCAGTGAATGGGTGGGTCTGTGACTACCAGTGGAACAAGCCTGAGGTGTCACTGAATGGGTGGTTCTGTGACTACCAGTGGAACAAGCCTGAGGAGTCAGTGTATGGGTGGTTCTGTGACTACCAGTGGAACAAGCCTGAGGTGTCACTGTATGGGTGGTTCTGTGACTACCAGTGGAACAAGTCTGAGGTGTCAGTGAATGGGTGGGTCTGTGACTACCAGTGGAAAAAGCATGAGGTGTCAGTGAATGGGTGGTTCTGTGACTACCAGTGGAACAAGCCTGAGGTGTCAGTGAATAGGTGGGTCTGTGACTACCAGTGGAACAAGCTTGAGGTGTCAGTGTATGGTGGGTTTGTGACTACCAGTGGAACAAGCCTGAGGTGTCAGTGTACTTGTGGTTCTGTGACTACCAGTGGAACAAGCCTGAGGTGTCAGTGAATGGGTGATTCTGTGACTACCAGTGCTTTTTTTCCCCCCTGACCTCCCATCTCTCTCTGTTCTCTTTGCCTCTTCTCTCATGGCAAGACTACTTCTGTTCTAATGTACATATGTTTGAGTGCACAGCATTGATCAGTATGAAATGTTTGTTTGACGGGCCCGGTTGGTTACCAATCACTCCAGGATCCCACTGTCATCAGGAGACTTTTGCAAAATCTGTATTCTTAGCGACTAAGTGTGTGTTGGTTGCAGGTGGTTAGAGTCACGCAGTGGCCCCCAGCATTCCTGTGTGTCCAGACCCCGGGTGTAGGGATCAGCTCTGGATCTTCTTTCCATACGTACTGAATAGCAATTTAATCTATTTAATCTACCTCAGGGAGTGCTTCGGATTGACTCATGACTTATACAAACGAACTGACACAGCTTTACCATTATAACATGTCTTTCACGTACGCAGACTTTATCACATTCTTATTTTTACAAGCCGCAGTTCAACAATTTGTGGCACAGGGAGAGAGAGACGTAACTAGAGATGGACGAGAGGGGAAAAGTGCCATGGAGCGACCTCAAAGTGGGCACAGAGCCATAGGTAGGTGCTCTTTAAAGGAGCAGAAAACTTTTTTAATGAAAAAATATATATTGTAGGGATTTTCTTATTAAGTAATATAAGGGTACTCCTGCTGCCGAGAGATTTATATTTCCAGAGTTATTACAGTTTAAACCCATGTTTTTTTACATTAGCAGTGCCCTCTAGTGGTCAAATTCTAATTAGATTTCCTGTTACATTCTAATGGAGAGGAAAGTCAGAAAAGTCAGAGACATAACAGTTCTCTATAGAATGTGATAGAAACTGCTGAGTCAGTTAGAACTATCCGGAAGTAAGCACAGTAAATTCACTTCCTGTCAGTTAGAACTATCAGGAAGTAAACACAGTAAATTCACTTCCTGATTATTTAAACTGCTATAATTTTTTAATAAAACCTCTGACAGCGATGGAAGTAGGGTGACCACATTTCCCTTCTGCCATTCCGGGACGTGGTCACCCTAGTTGCCCCTTCATACCTTGAGTCCCTGGTGGTCTAGCGGCGTGGAAAGTGCTCTGTGCCTCCTCCGGCACAGAGCTGAAGCTCCCGCGCGCTGTGCTCAGTAATGCAGAGCGCTGGGAGATGATGTCATCTCCCAGCGCTCTGTATTACTAGAGCGCTTGCCTCCAGGAGATCAGGTAAGCTGCATTGCCGCCCTGGATGTCAGCCTGCAAGCGGTGTGTCATATCATGGACGCCGCGAGGGAGCGCTGGTTTATGCTACCAAGCGCTCCCTCGCGGCGTTCATGATGTGACACACCGCTTGCAGGCTGACATCCAGGGCAGCTTGGCTTCATTCCGGGACACTTCATTGTCCCGGTTGAAGATGACCCGGGACGCGGGACATAGCCCTGAAATAAGGGACAGTCCCGGACGTTCCGGGACCCGTGGTCACCCTAGATGGAAGTGACCTTGTTTTATTCACCAGGAAATGTTTTGTAAAATGTGTGTTTTCATAAAAAAGTTTAATGCTCCTTTAACCCTTTAAATGTCATGGATACCTCTCTGGGTTTTAAAACGTGCCGTGTATGACAATCTCCAAGAAGTTAATTTAGGCCTAGATGATAGATTCCGGCGATAAATGTAATCACTGGTTTTATCAGATTCACAATGGAGTTTGTGCGGACATGTCCAGATAAAAACCTTGATTAAGTTAACAGCAATGGAATCCAGGCCTTAACAAGAATACCTGGAACTATCCTGGATGAAGCCAATTAAACCATAGCCGAGAAATAAAAATTCCACAAATTACCATTCATTTAAAAGGATAGAAATACTTCAAATGTAAGAAAAAAATGTATATTGTAGGGTTTATCCTCCTTAGTAAAACAAGGGTACTCCCACTTCTGAGAGGTATTTTACTCAAAAGTTAATGCAGCTCAAACCTAAATTTTTTTTAGGTGTAATAACTAAATGGCCTGAAATGTTACAGTGGCGCTGTTGCTACACCATCCTATGGAGGTTTATTGCCAACTGACCAGCGTTGTACATAGGCTGGTGTAGCAACGGCACCACTGTAACACTTCAGGCCATTGAGATATTGCACCTAAAAAAAAAATGAGTTTTAGATGCAATAACTTTTGCATAAAACATCACTCAGCAGTGGGCATACCCTTGTTTTACTAAGGGAGGTAAACTCTACAATATATATATTTTTTTCATCTTAAGTGTTACTATCCCTTTATATGGAGTGTTTAACTTCTTGATAGCTAAAGAGGTTAAAGGTTAAATCAATCAAAAGTTTTATTGTCCCCTAAGATGTAGTTTGTTTGCCCCAGAATTGCACTAGTTCATCAGCCTCAGTGTAGTTCTTACATAGGTCTCTGTTATCTGCTGGTGGATGTCCATGTCTCCAAGTCCAAGGCTCAGCTCCCCGCTGTCTGTGATCACTGCAAAGTAGGTGGCAGTGCTGAGGCCCTCCAGCCGTGCCACACCGCTCATATCCTGCAACGGGTAAAACATCACTATAGCACCGTCACGCCCATGTCATACACACTAACCTTTTGAGTGCCAGAGTGGTATGGAATGCATTGCAAAGCAACGCATTCCGTACCACTCTGGCTCTCAAAGGGTTTTAAGGCAGCATTGCAGTCAATGACAGAAATTCTCCTCAGGGACAAATGAAACAGCGCCATCTAGTGGCCACATTTAAATATTATTTCCAATTAATGGAATACTAATTCCTAAATATGAACTTCGGCTACACACTCACTTACTTAAATACCCTGTACTTCATGCTACCATGTATGAATATACTCAGGTTGTTTTCTGAGGCCTAAAACTTAGCCTTACATATATTCTGAAGGAGCAGACATTGTTCAGTTTTATCTGTGAATGGACTGACAGGTAAGATAAAATAATTTCATAATGCAAGAGCAGTGGACACTAATCACAATCAGTTAGCTGGCATATGGTTCCCCCCTGTAGTCTATAACTAAATCTCTCCCATAGAATAACATTGGAATTGGAGAGTTTATCTCACTGGATAAGGTATCTCCTCTTTATCACACCTTAGTACATCTCCCCTGTAGTCTATTACTAAAGATCTCCCATAGAATAACATGGGAACTGGAGAGTTTATCTCACTGGAGAAGTTATCTCCTCTTTATCACACCTTAGTACATCTCCCCTGTAGTCTATAACTAAAGATCTCCCATAGAATAACATAGGAACTGGAGAGTTTATCACACTGGAGAAGTTATCTCCTCTTTGTCACACCTTAGTACATCTCCCCTGTAGTCTATAACTAAAGCTCTCCCATAGAATAACATAGGAACTGGAGAGTTTATCTCACTGGAGAAGTTATCTCCTCTTTATCACACCTTAGTACATCTCCCCTGTAGTCTATAACTAAAGATCTCCCATAGAATAACATAAGAACTGGAGAGTTCATCTCACTGGAGAAGTTATCTCCTCTTTATCACACCTTAGTACATCTCCCCCTGTAGTCTATAACTAAAGGTCTCCCATAGAATAACATAGGAACTGGAGAGTTTATCTCACTGGAGAAGTTATCTCCTCTTTATCACACCTTAGTGCATCTCCCCTGTAGTCTATAACTAAATCTCTCCCATAGAATAACATAGGAACTGGAGAGTTTATCTCACTGGAGAAGTTATCTCCTCTTTATCACACCTTAGTACATCTCCCCTGTAGTCTATAACTAAATCTCTCCCATAGAATAACATAGGAACTGGAGAGTTTATCTCACTGGAGAAGTTATCTCCTCTTTATCACACCTTAGTACATCTCCCCTGTAGTCTATAACTAAATCTCTCCCATAGAATAAGATAGGAACTGGATAGTTTATCTCACTGGAGAAGTTATCTCCTCTTTATCACACCTTAGTACATCTCCCCTGTAGTCTATAACTAAAGATCTCCCATAGAATAACATAGGAACTGGAGAGTTTATCTCACTGGAGAAGTTATCTCCTCTTTATCACACCTTAGTGCATCTCCCCTGTAGTCTATAACTAAATCTCTCCCATAGAATAACATAGGAACTGGAGAGTTTATCACACTGGAGAAGTTATCTCCTCTTTATCACACCTTAGTACATCTCTCCTGTAGTCTATAACTAAATCTCTCCCATAGAATAACATAGGAACTGGAGAGTTTATCTCACTGGAGAAGTTATCTCCTCTTTATCACACCTTAGTACATCTCCCCTGTAGTCTATAACTAAATCTCTCCCATAGAATAACATAGGAACTGGAGAGTTTATCTCACTGGAGAAGTTATCTCCTCTTTATCACACCTTAGTGCATTTCCCCTGGTCAGTACTTGTATAGAGTCCAGTGATAACAGAACCAGACTCACCATATGGGAACAGTACTGGATTACGGAGCTGGAGTGATCATCCTGCCCCACAGCTGATATAAATAGAGGTCTCACATCCAGACGGCTCAGACAGTCTAGAGATAATAGGAAAAGAGGTATTTACATTTCATGTCTATAGGGTTAGTAGTAGGTAACTGTTTCCTCTCTAACTCTTGAGGCCTACATCTCCCATCATCAGCAACCATGCAAAATCAGTATCAAGACCCACAATTAGAGTGGAATTTCAGGATCTCCTCACATGGGCACAGGGGGATCTGTCATTAGTACAGGTGGATCTGTCATTAGTACAGGTGGATATATCATTAGTACAGGGGATCTGTCATTAATACAGGCGGATCTGTCGTTAGTACAGGTGATCATTAATACAAGGGGATCTGTCATTAGTACAGGTGGGTCTGTCATTAGTACAGGTGGATATATCATTAGTACAGGTGGATATATCATTAGTACAGGGGATCTGTCATTAATACAGGCGGATCTGTCGTTAGTACAGGTGATCATTAATACAAGGGGATCTGTCATTAGTACAGGTGGGTCTGTCATTAGTACAGGGGATCTGTCATTAGTACAGGGGATCTGTTATTAATACAGGCGGATCTGTCGTTAGTACAGGTGATCATTAATACAAGGGGATCTGTCATTAGTACAGGTGATCATTAATACAGGGGGATCTGTCATTAGTACAGGTGTATATATCATTAATACAGGTGTCATTATATATATTATATATATATCATATCACCTATATATCATTATATAGGTGATTAGTACAGGGGGATCTGTCATTAGTACAGGTGATTAGTACAGGGGGATCTGTCATTAGTACAGGGAGATCTGTCATTAGTGTAGGTGGATCTGTCATTAGTACAGGTGGATATGTCATTAGTACAGGTGGATCTGTCATTAGTACAGGGGGATATGTCATTAGTACAGGGAGATCTGTCATTAGTGTAGGTGGATCTGTCATTAGTACAGGTGGATCTGTCATTAATACAGGTGGATCTGTCATTAATACAAGTGATTAGTACAGGTGGATCTGTCATTAGTACAGGTGGATCTGTCATTAATACAAGTGATTAGTACAGGTGTATCTGTCATTAATACAGGTGATTAGTACAGGGGGATCTGTCATTAGTACAGGTGGATCTGTCATTAGTACAGGTGGATCTGTCATTAATACAGGTGGTATCTGTAATTAATACAGATGATTAGTACAGGTGGATCTGTCATTAGTACAGGTGGATCTGTCATTAGTACAGGTGGTATCTGTAATTAATACAGGTGATTAGTACAGGTGGATCTGTAATTAATACAGGTGATTAGTACAGGTGGATCTGTCATTAGTACAGGTGGTATCTGTCATTAATACAGGTGGATCTGTCATTAATACAGGTGATTAGTACAGGTGTATCTGTCATTAGTACAGGTGTATCTGTCATTAGTACAGGTGGATCTGTCATTAATACAGGTGGTATCTGTAATTAATACAGGTGATTAGTACAGGTGGATCTGTCATTAGTACAGGTGGTATCTGTAATTAATACAGGTGATTAGTACAGGTGGATCTGTCATTAGTACAGGTGGATCTGTCATTAATACAGGTGTATCTGTCATTAGTACAGGTGGTATCTGTAATTAATACAGGTGATTAGTACAGGTGGATCTGTAATTAATACAGGTGATTAGTACAGGTGGATCTGTCATTAGTACAGGTGGTATCTGTCATTAATACAGGTGGATCTGTCATTAATACAGGTGATTAGTACAGGTGTATCTGTCATTAGTACAGGTGGATCTGTCATTAATACAGGTGGTATCTGTAATTAATACAGGTGATTAGTACAGGTGGATCTGTCATTAGTACAGGTGGATCTGTCATTAGTGCAGGTGGTATCTGTCATTAATACAGGTGATTAGTACAGGGGGATCTGTCATTAGTACAGGTGATTAGTACAGGTGGTATCTGTCATTAATACAGGTGATTAGTACAGGGGGATCTGTCATTAATACAGGTGATTAGTACAGGTGGATCTGTCATTAGTACAGGTGGATCTGTCATTAGTGCAGGTGGTATCTGTCATTAATACAGGTGATTAGTACAGGGGGATCTGTCATTAGTACAGGTGATTAGTACAGGTGGTATCTGTCATTAATACAGGTGATTAGTACAGGGGGATCTGTCATTAATACAGGTGATTAGTACAGGTGGATCTGTCATTAGTACAGGTGGATCTGTCATTAGTACAGGTGGTATCTGTCATTAGTACAGGGGATCTGTCATTAATACAGGTGGGTATATCATTAGTACAGGTGGATCTATCATTAGTACAGGGGATCTGTCATTAATACAGGTGGGTATATCATTAGTACAGGGGATCTGTCATTAATACAGGTGGGTATATCATTAGTACAGGTGGATATGTCATTAGTACAGGTGGATCTATCATTAGTACAGGTGGATCTGTCATTAATACAGGTGGGTATATCATTAGTACAGGGGATCTGTCATTAATACAGGTGGGTATATCATTAGTACAGGTGGATCTATCATTAGTACAAGTGGCTCTGTCATTAATGTGGGTGGATCTGTCATTAATACAGGTGGATATATCATTAGTACAGGTGATCATTAATACAGGGGGATCTGTCATTAGTACAGGTGTATATATCATTAATACAGGTATCATTATATATATTATATATATATCATATCACCTATATATCATTATATAGGTGATTAGTACAGTGGGATCCGTCATTAGTACAGGTGGATCTGTCATTAATACAGGTGATTAGTACAGGTGGATCTGTCATTAATACAGGTGATTAGTACAGGGTGATCTGTCATTAGTACAGGTGGTATCTGTCATTAATACAGGTGATTAGTACAGGGGGATCTGTCATTAGTACAGGTGGATCTGTCATTAATACAGGTGATTAGTACAGGGGGATCTGTCATTAATACAGGTGATTAGTACAGGGGGATCTGTCATTAGTACAGGTGGATCTGTCATTAATACAGGTGGATCTGTCATTAATACAGGTGGATCTGTCATTAGTACAGGTGGTATCTGTTATTAATACAGGTGATTAGTACAGGGTGATCTGTCATTAGAACACGTGGATCTGTCATTAATGTAGGTGGATCTGTCATTAGTACAGGTGGATCTGTCATTAATGTAGGTGGATCTGTCATTAATGTAGGTGGCTCTAGCATTAATACAGGTGGGTCTGTTATTAGTACAGGTGGTATCTGTCATTAGTACAGGTGGGTCTCTCATTAGTGCAGGTGGGTCTGTCATTAGCACAGGTGGATCTGTCATTAGTACAGGTGGGTCTGTCATTAGTACAGGTGGGTCTCTCATTAGTACAGGTGGCTCTGTCATTAGTACAGGTGGCTCTGTCATTAATACAGGTGGTGTCTGTCATTAATGCAGGTGGATCTGTCATTAGTGCAGGTGGATCTGTCATTAGTACAGGTGGAATTAAAGGGATATGTGGTCATCTTAGTGTTTACCTGCTAAGTTCCTGCCCACTCCTCCAAAAGACTGGTGAACACGGCCAGGGTTGGTCTGCCCCCCAAACTGTAGAGACAAATAACATACCCGAATCAGAAGGTGGCGGTCATAGTTCTGCTTTGAACTACTCAAGGACCGATGACGGTCATAGTACGTCACATACTTTTTACTTACAGCGCTCTACCGGGAGCTCTGTAAGTAAAAATAGGGCTTGAAATAGACCGCTCCAAGATCGGCGCGATCTCTTTCAAGCCCCATAATGACGCGCCAATACACGTGACAGGTCACGTGTACCGGCACGTCCAAGTGCCCCTATGCGGTCATTATGGGACGGAAATGTCCCATGACCGCCGGTCCTTAAAGGGATAGTAACACTTCGTTTTAACTTTATTTTATTTTGTAGGCATTAAAAAAACATGAAGAATGATATAAGTCTTATCTCTCAAACCTTTATGGTTTATGAGATATTCACAAGCAAAGTTCCCCTCCCCGCCCCTTTTACCTAGTGTAAGCTATCTCTTCTCAGATGTGAGTCTGGTTGTATGACAGTACAGATAACAGAAGGGGACAATCTTCTTCCTATGAAAACAATGAAATCCCTTCCCCCCTTGACAAGTTTTTCAGCTTTTTCCATTATATTAATTGAAGATTGTCCCTCTCTGCAGTCTACCTGGGCATCTCCCTTCTGATCTGGTTGAACAGGGGGGGATACTTTGTTTGTGAATATCTCTTAAACCATAAAGGTTTGAGAGATAAGACTTATATCATTCTTCATGTTTTTTTAATGCCTACAAAATAAAATAAAGTTAAAATGAAGTATTACTATCCCTTTAAGGGGTTAAAGATGACAGGAATTTTTAATGTGGACACCTTTAGGAATCCTTGCTGAGAAGATGCTCTAAGGAGTGATACAGAGGTGATAAAGTGGAGATAACTTATCGAGCGATATCACTTCTCCAGTTCCTATGTTACTCTATGGAGCCAATGCACTAATATCTCTCCAACTTTGGAAATTGTAGTACATAGGCAACATAGAATAAGAAACTTTACTATTAGGTAAAATTGGGGCTCAGGGTTCACTGTAGCATTCTCATATGCACCTACTTCCTAACATGGACATACCAAAATGGTATTTCCTCTAAAATCACATTTTCCACTCACTTTTAACCCCCTGGATCAGTGATGGGAGACATGTAGACCTCCAGCTTCTGTCAGATGACTACTCACGTCATTCTCCACCAATGATGGAAGTTGTAGTCCGGTAGCAGCTGGACAGCCTCACATTGCTCTCCACTGCCTTGGATGCTAGTTAATTAAATTGCTTCTGTTTGTTTAAGGGAAGGGATGTGAGTAGAGTAACCACATTTCCATTCTGACATTCAGGGACGCTGTGGAGACGAAAGCAGCAGAGTACTTGTCCTCGGCTCTAGTGCAGCCATGTGAGAAGGGTCACTGGACATCACTGGACATCAGTGCGCAACCTGATCTTTCTCCAGCGCACCACAGAGTTCTGAACACTAGAGACAGCTGTCCATTGAGTGCTGTCACAGAAAGTGATACCAATGGTGGGCTAAATCATTAAACTAGCATTACACTACAACAGTACTGCACTGCAGCTCCTGTTTGTTTTCAGGATCAAGGCTTACGTAGTGAGTAGAGCTCTATCTGGAGGCCATTTTCTTGTAGCCCAGTAGAGGTATCACTTTCTGTAGGCACTTATCTTTGTAGTGATTAGAACTCTGTGCTCTGGAGTCTTCATTCCAGGACTTTGTATTGTCCCAGAAGGGGGCTGCCTGGAACATGGGACACACATTTAAAATCTGGGACTGTCCTGCATAGCTGCCAACTGTCCTGTGTTGCTCAAACAACGGCAAGACGCTAGGGTTGCCACCCAGCTGGTATTTTACCAGCATGCCGGTAAAAAATTGGCTTCTTTCCAATGTTAAAGGGATAGTAATACTTCATTTTAACTTTATTTTATTTTGTAGGCATTAAAAAAACATGAAGAATGATATAAGTCTTATCTCTGAAACCTTTATGGTTTATGAGATATTCACAAGCAAAGTTCCCCTCCCGCCCCTTTTACCTAGTGTAAGCCATCTCTTCTCAGATGTGGAATACAGTCCATAGACCAGATAGATAACAGCAGGGGACAGTCTTCTTCCTATGAGAACAATGAAAGCCCTGCCCCCCTTGACAAGTTTTTCAGGTTTTTCCCTTATCTTAATTGAAGATTGTCCCTCTCTGCAATCTACCTGGGCACCTCCCTTCTGATCTGGTTGAACGGGGGGGGATACTTTGTTTGTGAATATCTCTTAAACCATAAAGGTTTCAGAGATAAGACTTATATCGTTCTTCATGTTTTTTTAATGCCTACAAAATAAAATAAAGTTAAAACGAAGTATTACTATCCCTTTAAGTCTATGGAAGGATTGCCTTGGCCGGTATTTTTTTTTAAGAAAAGGTGGCAACCCTACAAGACGCTGAGAGTTGAATTGCGCATGTGCGTCATGCTTCATGATATGCACATGCACGCAGTGTACACCATAATCCACCATTGGCCACCTCCTAAGTTAGTCCTCCTCTTCGGTAGTAGCAGCAGTGAGCGCGGACATCGGTGCTGAGCCAGCAAACTTATAGTGACATCAGTGTGACTTAGCCTAACAGAGTCATCATCCCTGACCAGGTACTCGAATCTGACTTAATTTAACGCGCAGTTGACTTCAAAGTTGCAATGAATGCTGGGAGGGGCGCGCTTATACCCACGTGGAAAAATTCTCAGCACGCAGTTTCAGGGACTCCCTGGCCTGACAGTGGCATGTGGCACCATGAGATGTACAGTTCAGAGAGGGCTATCGTCTAGGGTGACCACACATCCCGGGACTGTCCCTTATTGGGGGTCTGTGTCTCGCATCCCGGGTCACCCCCCACTGGGACAACAAAGAGTCCCGGAATGGAGCAACACGCACCAGTCCAGCCAGCCAGCCAATGAAATGTATTTGCTATATGGTCCTCATTGGCTGGCTGAGCCAGCCAATGAGGACCATATAGCAAATACATTTCATTGGCTGGCTGGACTGGTGTATGCGAGACAGCTTGGATGGCACAGGTATGCTGCCAGCGCTGACCTTCTTTCTGAGGCTGACACTGGGGAACTCTTACTCTGTGTCAGCCTCAGGAAGATAATCAGTGCCGGTGGGAGCCTCAGCCGCGGGACTAGGGTGACCACATGTCCTGGAATGGCAGAACGGAAATGTGGTCACCGTACTATCGTCATACGGTATTAGGACAGATTTGCACAGCCGTTGCTGCCTTGTTACCTGGGCTGCCTTGCTACTGCGGCAATCTTACTTTTTTAACCTCTTGAAGACCAAGGGTGTGCAGCAACAATGCCTTGCCCACCCCTCTGGTCCACAGTGGGTTAATTCTTTACACTCTGGCAGTCACATGGTTAACTCTTCACAAGAAATGTCCCAAATCAGCTGTGCTTTGGAGATGTGCAGTGCACTAGCATCCTAGGAGTTAATATTTATCAATCAGCAAAAGGACAGACAAAATATATACCCAATTTTCTTCTTAACCCATTGAAATTATTTATTCAGTTACACAAAGAGCTGTCAATAGGTCACAAAATAACCGAAAAAATGCTCAGTAATGCCCCGCCCATCAGCCACGCCCCCCCCCCAGCCACACCCCTTACAACACAAATGTCCCTCTTTGGCCAGTTGAAACGTTATTAGGTACAGTCCTGGGCAATCCTGGACACATGGTCACCCTGTATGTGAGCTGTGGAAGGGAATAGATAAAGTGAGGGTGTGTACAGGGGCGCATGAACTAGATTTGGCCTAGGGCAGCAGAAAACCTAAATACATCACTGAGGAACTTATTAGGCAGGATTCCTTCCTACAGAAGTCTGGCATTTGTGTGTTTATTAATTGATTGATTGATTGATTGATTATTCAGAGGGGTTGGGAGTAGGCACCATTGGAAGTCTGCAGCTGCCTATAGCAGAATACATCAATTGCACAATGTAAATGAAATTAGTTTAGTTTTGTATCCACAATAGATTTAACCCTTTAAATGCATTGTGAACCCCTCTGACACGCAAAGGGTCAGAGGCGTTACTATAGGGGTCACTCCAGGGGCCCGACCTCCCCCTGTGACCCCCTCGCCTGACGACCACAATTAAGTAATGCAGAGCACTGGGGCTCTGCATTACGAGAGCGCCAGTCTGCCAGAGGGAAATCAGTATTCCCTCCGGCAGACCGTCACTCTCATAATGCAGAGCGCTGGAAGATGACATCATCTTCAAGCGCCCTGCATTACTGAAGAGGACCTCGCGGGAGAAGAGGTCTGTGCAGAAAGAGGCACAGACCTGTCCTCTGCCACTGGACCACCAGGGAGGTAGGAGATTTAGGGGCATTGTGGAAGGGGCAATGTGGAGATGGGGGCATTGTGGAAGGGGCAATGTAGAGATGGGGGCAATGTGAAAGGGGCAATGTGGAGATGGAGGCATTGTGGAAGGGGAATTGTGGAGATGGGGGCAATGTGGAAGGGGCAATGTGGAGATGGAGGCATTGTGGAGGAGATTTAGAGGCATTGTGGAAGGGGCAATGTGGAGATGGGGGCATTGTGGAAGGGGCAATGTGGAGATGGGGGCAATGTGAAAGGGGCAATGTGGAGATGGAGGCATTGTGGAGGAGATTTAGAGGCATTGTGGAAGGGGCAATGTGGAGATGGGGGCATTGTGGAAGGGGCAATGTGGAGATGGGGGCAATGTGAAAGGGGCAATGTGGAGATGGAGGCATTGTGGAGGAGATTTAGAGGCATTGTGGAAGGGGCAATGTGGAGATTGAGGGGCATTGTGGAAGGGGCAATGTGGAGATGGAGGCATTGTGGAGGAGATTTAGAGGCATTGTGGAAGGGGCAATGTGGAGATGGGGGCATTGTGGAAGGGGCAATGTGGAGATTGAGGGGCATTGTGGAAGGGGCAACGTGGAGATGGGGGGCAATGTGGAGGTGGCCATTGTGGTCGGGGGGGGCCCATGGCAATTCTTGCACCAGGGCCCCGTGGCTTCTAGAGATGACTCTGCAAAGGGTTAAAACAGAACTACCACCTCCACTAAAGTAACTCTGCAATACTTGTGCAGGTGGCGACTAGCTTTGAAATCATTATTTTACCTCTCAAAAGTGCCCACAAATAAAGTTATCCTTAAGCTTCCGAGTCCGGAAGCCAGGCATCACAGTAGACATCTTGAATGCGCGCCTGCGCTGTCAGTCCTCTTCATAGGCATTGCACTGGCCCACACGTCTCCGGAAGAGACTGAGAGCGCAGGCGCACAGGCTGCAGTAACCTGGCCGTCAGTCTCAGAAGCTTAAGGATAACTTTATCCGGGGGCACTTACGAGAGGTAATATAATGATTACAAAGCTAGTCGCCACCTGCCTAAGTATTGCAGGGTGACTTTAGTGGAGGTGGTAGTTCAGCTTTAAACAATCCACCATCAATGTAAACACACTGGGCTGTATTCAGAAACAAAAGATGAGGACATCTGGAGCAAACTAACAGGAAAGGTAACTGAAGGGTTATTACTATGAGGCTGTACTGTCCCTTTAAAGTGCAGAGGCATTGTAGTGAGTAATGTAATATAGTTCAAGACAAAGAACAGACTTCCGCTCCTCCATACCAATGAGCAAATGTGTGCCCTAACCTAGGCATATATACTAACAGGGGAGGGCTGGCCTGGGGGCAGGGAGGCAATTGCCCCCTGGGCCAGTCATATGTCTGGGCTGGTGGGCCACTCCCTGTTTTTGCTGCAAATGTAGCTACAGTAGTGATACCGCAGAGCTTACAACTGATATGGAGCTACAATTCAAGTGGAGCTACATTAGTAGCATAACCCATTCTATAGTATCTCTAGTGCAGCGTTACTTCCATTGTAACCTCTGTAGTTGCACCAGTGTAGCCCCAATTCAGTTGTAAGCTTTGTGGTATTGCGTGCCTTACTTCACAACACTAACCCTTTGAGTGACAGAGGGGTATGCCACGGAATGCGAAGCATTGCGTAGCATACCCCTCTGGCACTCAAAGGGTTAATGGCAATTTTATAATTAACAAAAGAGGGTGGGCTGGGACGGACGGCTGGAATGATAGTAAAATCGGGCCTCTTGATTGTAGCTGCCCTCCAGGCCACAAATTGCCAGCCCTCCCCTGTATACTAAACTATTGAAAATTGAGAATTTAGTCCATCATTTGGCCAATGTTCTTTGGGGGTATCGGAGAACCCTCTCATTCCTTGCTGCTATCTAGATGCCAGTTATGTGACACTTTTTTATTTATTCACTACATGTATTTATTATGGCTCTTTCTGTTTCTGATTATGTAATATAGTACCTCCATCTTGTCATGAGCAGCCTTCGCTATGAAGTCAACGTTGATTCCTCCAATCACAACCTGGAAGACAAAGCACATTTTGTTATTAAAGCAACAGTAATGCAATTTTTCATAAGTGCAGCTCCGATCATTCTTTAAAGGGGAAGTATGACCCCAAACAATTACCCATCTAGCGATAATCTTAACAATAGTAGTATTAACAAGCGTAATTACCGCAACATCGCTTTAGAGGAATCTGCACATCTGCGCCGCCACTCCCTTCTGGTATGTAAAGGTGCCATGCAGCGCCTCCTAGAGGAGAGCGACCGACAGCGCAGGCGTGCAGACATCTGTAAGCAAAGATGTCTGCACTGTTGCATGGCCGTCAGTCTCGGTTTCTCAGTAACATGGTGCTTATGATACTATTACAGTTAAGATTATCGCTAGATGGGTAATTGTTGGGGGGAGACTTTATTTGGGGTGATAGTTCCCCATTAAGGTTTTTGTAGTACGAAGAGCTGTACTAAACGTCTGTATGCTGTGAAGTCCAAGAGTAATTGAATTATAAAGTGTCCCCTCCCCCTTATACCATTTGTAAGCCACCTCCCCTCAGATCTGCAATGCGGTCATTGGACCGGACAGATCGCAGTGAGGGACAATCTTCTCTCTATGAGCATAAGGAAGACCCTGCCCAAGTGACACAGTAGGGCAAGTCTTTCATTTTGCTCAAGATTGTCCCTTGCTGCACTCCATCCGGACCGGCTTGGAGAGCAGCGTGACGTGGGTAAAAAGGTCGGGAGGGGGATACTTTTTCATTTAATTACACAGTGTACAGATGTGTAATATAGCTCTTCATACTACAAAGACTTTAAAGAATGATCTGAGCTGCACTTATTAGGAAACATTACTATTGATTTAACCCATTTAATGACACAGAGGCCTCCAACATAAACTCTCCAGTGCCTACGTTAACCTATGGAGCCTCTGCTCAAAATTCTCTCCAACTAGGATACATAAAATATTATAGAAATTTGGAAGTTAAAGGGTTAGTTACACTTAATATGTAAAAATATATATATTGAAGGGTTTATTCCTCTGAGTAAAACAAGGGAACTCCCACTGGTGAAGGGTGTTTTATTCAAAAGTTATTACAACGCAAACCTGATTTTTTAACGTGCAATATCTCAATGTTCTGAAATTGTGCTTTGGCGCTGTTTCTACACCATCCTATGGAGATTTATGGTCAACTGAGCAGAGCTGTCCATAAAATCTCTCTGTCTCTCTTACAAGCCCTGGTGCCCCTGTATTTAGAAGATCAGACCGTGTGGTGTGTATATAAGTGTATCACCCTGGTGTCTCAGTGTTTAGGAGATTAGACTGTGTGGTGTGTATAGAAGTGTATCACCCTGGTGTCCCTGTGTTTAGGAGATCAGACTGTGTGGTGTGTATAGAAGTGTATCACCCTGGTGTACCTGTGTTTAGGAGATCAGACTGTGTGGTGTGTATAGAAGTGTATCACCCTGATGTCCCTGTGTTTAGGAGATTAGACTGTGTGGTGTGTGTATATAAGTGTATCACCCTGGTGTCCCTGTGTTTAGGAGATTAGACTGTGTGGTGTGTATAGAAGTGTATCACCCTGATGTCCCTGTGTTTAGGAGATTAGACTGTGTGGTGTGTATATAAGTGTATCACCCTGGTGTCCCAGTGTTTAGGAGATTAGACTGTGTGGTGTGTATATAAGTGTATCACCCTGGTGTCCCTGTGTATAGGAGATCAGACTGTGTGGTGTGTATAAAAGTGTATCACCCTGGTGTCCCTGTGTTTAGGAGATCAGACTGTGTGGTGTGTATAGAAGTGTATCACCCTGGTGTCCCTGTGTTTAGGAGATCAGACTGTGCGGTGTGTATAGAAGTGTATCACCCTGGTGTCCCTGTGTTTAGGAGGTCAGACTGTGTAGTGTGTATAGAAGTGTATCACCCTGGTGTCCCTGTGTTTAGGAGATCAGACTGTGTGGTATGTATAGAAGTGTATCACCTTGGTGTCCCTGTGTTTAGGAGATCAGACTGTGTGGTGTGTATATAAGTGTATCACCCTGGTTTCCCTGTGTTTAGGAGATCAGACTGTGAGGTGTGTGTATATAAGTCTATCACCCTGGTGTCCCTGTGTTTAGGAGATCAGACTGTGCGGTGTGTATATAAGTGTATCGCCCTGGTGTCCCTGTGTTTAGGAGATCAGACTGTGCGGTGTGTATATAAGTGTATCGCCCTGGTGTCCCTGTGTTTAGGAGATCAGACTGTGTGTAGTGTGTATATAAGTGTATCACCCTGGTGTCCCTGTGTTTAGGAGATCAGACTGTGTGGTGTGTATAGAAGTGTATCACCTTGGTGTCCCTGTGTTTAGGAGATCAGACTGTGTGATGTGTATAGAAGTGTATCACCCTGGTGTCCCTGTGTTTAGGAGATCAGACTGTGTGGTGTGTATAGAAGTGTATCACCCTGGTGTCCCTGTGTTTAGGAGATCAGACTGTGTGGTGTGTATATAAGTGTATCACCCTGGTGTCCCAGTGTTTAGGAGATTAGACTGTGTGGTGTGTATATAAGTGTATCACCCTGGTGTCCCTGTGTATAGGAGATCAGACTGTGTGGTGTGTATAAAAGTGTATCACCCTGGTGTCCCTGTGTTTAGGAGATCAGACTGTGTGGTGTGTATAGAAGTGTATCACCCTGGTGTCCCTGTGTTTAGGAGATCAGACTGTGCGGTGTGTATAGAAGTGTATCACCCTGGTGTCCCTTTGTTTAGGAGGTCAGACTGTGTAGTGTGTATAGAAGTGTATCACCCTGGTGTCCCTGTGTTTAGGAGATCAGACTGTGTGGTGTGTATATAAGTGTATCACCCTGGTGTCCCTGTGTTTAGGAGGTCAGACTGTGTAGTGTGTATAGAAGTGTATCACCCTGGTGTCCCTGTGTTTAGGAGATCAGACTGTGTGGTATGTATAGAAGTGTATCACCTTGGTGTCCCTGTGTTTAGGAGATCAGACTGTGTGGTGTGTATATAAGTGTATCACCCTGGTTTCCCTGTGTTTAGGAGATCAGACTGTGAGGTGTGTGTATATAAGTCTATCACCCTGGTGTCCCTGTGTTTAGGAGATCAGACTGTGCGGTGTGTATATAAGTGTATCGCCCTGGTGTCCCTGTGTTTAGGAGATCAGACTGTGCGGTGTGTATATAAGTGTATCGCCCTGGTGTCCCTGTGTTTAGGAGATCAGACTGTGTGTAGTGTGTATATAAGTGTTTCACCCTGGTGTCCCTGTGTTTAGGAGATCAGACTGTGTGGTGTGTATAGAAGTGTATCACCTTGGTGTCCCTGTGTTTAGGAGATCAGACTGTGTGGTGTGTATATAAGTGTATCACCCTGGTGTCCCTGTGTTTAGGAGATCAGACTGCGAGGTGTGTATATAAGTGTATCACATTGCTCCACATCATTTAAAAACTCACACCAGGGGCAGACTGACAGGACCCAGGGCCCCTGGTCCAAAAAGAGGTCTGGGCCCCCTGCAGAAATCTCCACAATGCCCCTTCCACCTCCACAATGCCCCCTTCTCTCCACAATGCCCCCTTGATCTCATCGCCACAATGCCCCCTTCTCTCCACAATGCCCCCTTGATTTCATCGCCACAATGCCCCCTTCTCTCCACAATGCCCCCTTGATCTCATCGCCACAATGCCCCCTTCTCTCCACAATGCCCCCTTGATCTCATCTCCACAATGCCCCCTTCTCTCCACAATGCCCCCTATCTCCACATTGCCCCCTTCATCTCCACAATGCCCCCTTGATCTCATCTCCACAATGCCCCCTTCTCTCCACAATGCCCCCTTGATCTCATCTCCACAATGCCCCCTTCTCTCCACAATGCCCCCTTGATCTCATCTCCACAATGCCCCCTTGATCTCATCTCCACATTGCCCCCTTCATCTCCACATTGCCCCCTTCATCTCCACAATGCCCCCTTCCACAATCCCCCCTTCATCTCCACAATGCCCCCTTCCACAATACCCCCTTCATCTCCAAAATGCCCCCTTCCACAATACCCCTTTGATCTCCACATTGCCCCTTCCTCAATGCCCCCATCTCCACAATGCACCCGTCTCCACATTGCTCCTTCATCTCCACAATACCCCCCTTCATCTCCACCATGCCCCTACCTGCAGTCCTTGGTGGTCTAGCGGCGTGGCTTAGCACTGCAATGTCCCGCGCGCCTCTAGTAATGCAGAGGCTGGGAGATTATGTCATCTCCCAGCGCTCTGTATTACTAGAACGGCGCGCCGACAGCCGTTGTAGGAGAGCTGCTGAGCAGCTCTGGAAGTGGCGGCGGCGGCGGGCCCCCTTCGGTCACGGGCCCTCGGTCCGTGACCGAATGCCCGATGGTCAGTCCGCCCCTGACTCACACTAATGTTTGTATAAATGTCAGTATTTGTGTTTATAAATTAGTTTGTATAATTAAAATAATTTGGCCTTGTTCTAAATCATTTATGCATTTACTCAAAGAGGTATCAATAGATTATGAATTAACATAAAATTACTAGTGATGATCGAGCACCCCGATGCTCGGGTGTTCGGGTGCTCTGGCCGAGCGCCCCCGGAGGCTCGAGTGCTCGGCCGAGCACCCGAGCCCCATTGAAGTCAATGGGAGGACTCGAGCATTACACCAGGCACCCCCTGCTCTGATGAGGGGAGGGTGCCTGGTTCATAGGAAAAGGTCAGAAAATGATGGAAACACCACAGAAATGGTTCAGGGACAGCATAGGGAGGATGTCTGGATGCATCTTGGACTCCAACGTCGCTGCTGGGAACGATGTTTCGCCCGTAGTACGCCATATTTACAGACTGACCGTAAAACACACAAAAAGGAAGATAAAAACGATTTTAGGCGAAAAATTGTTACCAAACAGTATATGCTGTATATTTACTTGAACTATCAGGATCACGTCCACTTCCCTGTCCCTTTTTACCCGCCTTCTTCATATTAAACGGAATATATGCCGGTAATCTGCGGCTAGGCACACGAAACAGAATGTGACGCTAATCTGCGGCTAGGCACACTAAACAATATGTGACGCTAATCTGCGGCTAGGCACACTAAACAATATGTGACGTTAATCTGCGGCTAGGCACACTAAACAATATGTGACGCTAATCTGCGGCTAGGCACACGAAACAGAATGTGATGCTAATCTGCGGCTAGGCACACGAAACAGAATGTGACGCTAATCTGCGGCTAGGCACAGTGAACGGAATATGTGACGTTAATTTGTGAATTTGCACACTAAACAGAATGTGACGCTAATCTGCGGCTAGGCACACTAAACAATATGTGACGCTAATCTGCGGCTAGGCACACGAAACAGAATGTGACGCTAATCTGCGGCTAGGCACACGAAACAGAATGTGACGCTAATCTGCGGCTAGGCACAGTGAACGGAATATGTGACGTTAATTTGTGAATTTGCACACTAAACAGAATGTGACGCTAATCTGCGGCTAGGCACACTAAACAATATGTGACGCTAATCTGGGCTAGGCACACTAAACAATATGTGACGTTAATCTGCGGCTAGGCACACTAAACAATATGTGACGCTAATCTGCGGCTAGGCACACGAAACAGAATGTGACGCTAATCTGCGGCTAGGCACACGAAACAGAATGTGACGCTAATCTGCGGCTAGGCACAGTGAACGGAATATGTGACGTTAATTTGTGAATTTGCACACTAAACAGAATGTGACGCTAATCTGCGGCTAGGCACACGAAACAGAATGTGACGCTAATCTGCGGCTAGGCACAGTGAACGGAATATGTGACGTTAATTTGTGAATTTGCACACTAAACAGAATGTGACGCTAATCTGCGGCTAGGCACACTAAACAATATGTGACGTTAATCTGCGGCTAGGCACACTAAACAATATGTGACGCTAATCTGCGGCTAGGCACACGAAACAGAATGTGACGCTAATCTGCGGCTAGGCACACGAAACAGAATGTGACGCTAATCTGCGGCTAGGCACAGTGAACGGAATATGTGACGTTAATTTGTGAATTTGCACACTAAACAGAATGTGACGCTAATCTGCGGCTAGGCACACGAAACAGAATGTGATGCTAATCTGCGGCTAGGCACAGTGAACGGAATATGTGACGTTAATTTGTGAATTTGCACACTAAACAGAATGTGACAATAATCTATGGCTAGGCACACGTTTAAAATGGCCCTTTTTGTCGCTGCGTTGTAAAATCATTGGCCCTGTGCACCTAACAGAATATGTCAGCTTGTCACTGCACTGTGAAATATTTGTCCCTGTGCACCTAGTACAATGTCACCTTAGAACATGTCCCCCCCCCACAAAAAAATGAAATTCTGCCACCCCCAAAAAAAATTAAATGCTGCCCCCACACACAACAGTCCTAAAAAGGACTTTTGGGTCTTGAAAGAGTTTCAACAATTTTATTCTCCCTACACTGACTTCCTGTGCATCTAGTATTATATGTCACCTTACATATATCCCCCCCACAAAAAAAAGGAAATTGTGCCCCCCCAAACAAAATATAAATGCTGCCCCCACACACAACAGTCCTAAAAAGGACTTTTGGGTCTTGAAAGAGTTTCAACAATTTTAATCTCCCTACACTGACTTTCCCTGCCTAAGCGCATCTCTCCCTGGCTAAGAATGAGCCGAACTCGCGTGTCGGGTGCTATACAGCACCCGATCACGGGTTCTGGCCAGCCAATCAGTGTAATGCCAGCAGCCAACATGGCTGCTGGCATTACACTGATGTCAGAGCCTCCCCGCACGTTTATTGGCTGCGCAGCAGCCGCGAAACGTGCGGGGAGGAGACCCGAACATGGCGGGCGAGCACATGCGGTACTCGTACGAGTACCGCCATGTGCCGAGCAGAGCGATGCTCGAGCCGAACCGAGCTTCGGCCGAGCATGCTCGCTCATCACTAAAAATTACTTGTTCATGCCCCCTCCAGCAACACCCCCTAAAGCAAAAGTGTCCCTCCTTGGCTATTTGAAATATTGGGAGGTGTGAATGGGTGAGAAAGTGGGTGGGATGGGGCGGGGTTATGGTTGTACAGGCTGGAAAGTGGGCGGGGTTTTAGCTGAACTCACCAACTGGAGAGTCAGCCGCTGTTCCCGGAGACCCGCCAATTAAATCTGAAAACCGGAGTTTCAGAGAGTCCCCAGGTACGATTATTAGAAGAGATTAGAGACCCTTATAACCGTTTGATGCGTTGGACAACCCTCTGGCACTCAAACAGTTACGTCTTGGAAGTGGCTTCAGAAATCTTTCCCAGACTGCCTTGCTATGGATTTGATCACTTACTGGCCTGGAATCAGTATGTGCATCTTCTGGTCTCCTCGGACGTCCACTGTCCATTCCCTGGCCTGATTTAGGTTTCTGGACCTTGCTGAGGGCAACGGCAATCTGACTTCCAACCTTGGCATTATTCTTTATCAGCGCAATGTCTGGGTAGAGGGTCCATGTAAGGAAAGATTTCCAATAACGACCTGACCTTTCATACCAACCATTCTCTAAGGCAAATTAACCCTCTGATGGCCAAAAACAGAGCTTAAAGTGACAGTAATACTTGCAAATTACTAATCCCCATATTGTAGCTTTGTTATAAAGCGTTAATACCCTTGTTTCACTCAGGGAGATAAACCCTATAACATATACTTTTTTAAAATTTTAAGTATTACTACCCCTTTAAAAAGAAACATTGCCCTCATTGTCATCTCTCAAACCCTTATAGTTTGAGAGATGATAGCGCTCAAAGTTCCCCCTCCCTCCCCCTTCCCTGACTGAACGCTGACTGCAGGAATATCTGGTATTACAAGGGTACTCCCACTGCTGAAAGGTGTTTTATTCAAAAGTTCAAAGTTGAATTTTTTACGTGCAATATCACAGTGGCCTGAAATTGTACAGTGGCGCTGTTGCTACACCATCCTATGGAGATTTATGGTCCTGGGAACAGAGCAGTCCATAGGATGGTGTAGCAACAGCGCCACTGTACAGCTTCAGGCCACTGTGATATTGCACCTAAAAAATTCAGCTTTGAACGTTTGAATAAAACACCTTTCAGCAGTGGGAGTACCCTTGTTTCACTCAGGGGGATAAACCCTACAACATATATTTTTTTTACATTTTAAGTATTACTATCCCTTTAACAAAGCTACAATATGGGGATTAGTAATTTGCAGGTATTACTATCTCTTTAACTTTCATTAGCTCTGTTTATAATCTGATTTACTTTTAAAGGGATAGTAATGTTTCACAATAAAAGCAGCTCTTCATAGTATTTGGGCCATGGAGAGTGTTATTTGAATACTGTCAGAGTTGTAGTACAAGAGTAATTGAATAATAAAGTATCCCCCTCCCGCCCCTTTTACTGATGTAACACTGCTCACCTCAGAGCAGCAAGACTGTCCAAATGGATCGCAGAGAGGGACAATCTTCAATTAGCATAAGGAAAAACCTGTCAAGGGGGGCAGGGTTTACCTTATGATCACAGTAAGAAGATTGTCCCTTGATGTGATCTGTCCGGTCAAGAGACCAGATTCCACATCTGAGGAGTTGGGGCTTACACTAGGAAAAAGGGGCGGGAGGGGAATACTTTATCATTCAATTACTCTTGAACTACAACTCTGACAGTATTGAAATAACACTCTCCATGGCCCAAATACTATGTAGATTAATTGGAGCTGATTTTAATGTGAAACATTACTATCCCTTTAAAAGGGATAGTAACACTTATTACGTGAGAAATACAGATATTGTAGGGTTTATCCCACTGAGTAAAACAAGGGAACTCCCACTGCTGAGAGGTGTTTTTTCAAAAGTTATTGCAGCTTACACTTGAAATTTTTTTAAGTGCAGTCTCACAGTGGCCTGAAATTGTACAGTGGCGCTGCTGGTACGCCATCCCATGGAGATTTATGGTCAACTGACCAGAGCTGTCCATAGGATGGTGTAGCAACAGCGCCACTGTACAATTTCAGGCCCCTGTGTCTGAGCTGCAATAACTTTTGAATAAAACACCTGTCAGCAGTGGAAGTTCTCTTCTTTTATTCAGGTAGATAAACTTTACTATATATTTTTTACATAATAAGTGTTACTATCCCTTTAACCTTTCAAGGACCAGCAAGATTAGCACTGCAGAGAAAGGCACTGCGCACTCTGCTAGTCCATGAAAGGGTTAAGCACAGATTTAATCCTTTGTGCGCCAGAGGGGTGTCCAACTCAGTCAAAGCAGCAATATAAAGACAAAAGCAGAGAAATTGTAGAGCAACCCAACCAACTGCACCACGGGGGACAAGTAAACAAATTATCACATTCTGTTGATTTAAATGGGAATTTTAACCCTTTGAATGCTAGTGAGGTCACCAACACATTGCGAAAGAATTCTCTAGCATTCATGGGGTTAAAAAGTTTTATTTATATACATGAGAGCTTAACATCTTATCAACCAGCAGCGGCGGAGCGTGGCCAGCAGTTAAGGACCACAGGACTTTTTTTTTTGTCCCAATGGATTCAGGGGTCCATGTACAGCATGCAGCCGAGCGGGGACCCCTGAGTTCCATGACATGCAAGGACTGTCATTTGTTCTTTCACATGACGGTCCTGACACGTCTTTAACCCTTTGAGTGCCAGAGGGGTACAGAATGCATTGCAAAGCAATGCATTCCGTACCCCTCTGGTACTCAAAGGGTTAAAGGGATAGTAATACTTTGTTTTATCTTTATTTTATTTTGTAGGCATTAAAAAAACATGAAGAACGATATAAGTCTTATCTGTCAAACCTTTATGGTTTGAGAGATATTCACAACCAAAGTTTCCCCTCCCGCCCCTTTTACCTAGTGTAAGCCATCTCTTCTCAGATGTGGAATGCAGTCCATAGAGCAGACAGATAACAGAAGGGGACAATCTTCTTCCTATGAGAACAATGAAAGCCCTGCCCCCCTTGACAAGTTTTTCAGGTTTTTCCCTTATCTTAATTGAAGATTGTCCCTCTCTGCAGTCTACCTGGGCACCTCCCTTCTGATCTGGCTGAGCAGTGTTACATCAGTAAAAGGGGCGGGAGGGGATACTTTGTCATTGAATTAATCTTGAATTACAACTCTGACAGAATTGAAATAACACTCTCCAAATTCCAAATACTATGATGATTAATTAGAGCTGCTTTTATTGTGAAACATTATCCCTTTAAGGGGTTAAGGAATTTGTGTATTTTTCCTACGGTGCAGAATTGCTGCACCTTTTTCTCTATAAAAATGTCCCAAAAGATTGTTTGCATAAAATTCTGCTTTTGACTGCTCTCGTTTTTTGCTTGATTTGCTTTTAACCAATTTTCTCCCATGCTGCAAAGAAACGTCTAAAGGCTTTATCTTACAACACTGACGTAAACAACAGAATGCCTCGGTTTTCATTCAGAAATTATTACCCCTCAAAGCTGACTTTTTAATCAACTGATTTTCATTGTTTTTTATATTCCACTGTATGTGCCCAGTGTGGAAAACTGCAGTTTAATGAAAAAAAAAACAACAATAATTATAATAATAATTTGAGATGAAATAACTTGTGCACAAAGCATCTTCCAACAGTGTGAGTGCTCTTTTTTACCGCCCTCTTTAACCCTTGAATGTTAGAGAAGTCCCTCAAAAAATTGCTCCTCAATGCATTGCAGTCATTTCTGACACCCAAGGGGTTAAAAAAAATCTAAAATCAATTAAAACACAACACTATTTTACTCAACTCTACATAATGTTTACAAGCAAAAATAAGAACATTTTCTTTTTTTCTGGTGTTTTCCCTTTAAACCGATCTCTCTGTTTTTCACCTAAATTTATCTCCTCTACTAAAGGATACTGGAGTCCAGTGATTTGCCCCCGGTCAGTTCATTGACCCTCTGCAGCAGAAATGGGGTCACCTCTTTCCCCCGAATCCCTTGAACTCTGATAATTAAAACAGAAAGATATAATTTTACATTCAGAGACACAGATACCCAGCCAGTGACCAAGCCAATGGCCTAAATCAGTGATGAGTAATGCATACCTCCCAAGTGTCCCTCTTTAGGTGATATTAGGGGTACGTACCTCCCAAATGTCCCTCTTTAGGAGATATTAGGGGTCCATACATCCCAAGTGTCCCTCTTTAGGACATATTAGGGGTCCATACATCCCAAGTGTCCCCTTTTAGGAGATATTAGGGGTCCATACCTCCCATGTGTACCTCTTTAGGAGATATTAGGGGTCCATACCTCCCAAGTGTACCTCTTTAGGAGATATTAGGGATCCATACCTATCAAGTGTCCCTCTTTAGGAAATATTAGGGATCCGTACCTCCCAATTGTCCCTCTTTAGTAGATATTAGGGGTCTGTACCTCCCATGTGTACCTCTTTGGGAGATATTAGGGGTCTGTACCTCCCAAGTGTCCCTCTTTAGGAGATATTAGGGGTAAATACATCCCAAGTGTCCCCTCTTTAGGATATTTTAGGGGTCCATACCTCCAAAGTGTACCTCTTTAGGAGATATTAGGGGTTCATACCTCTCAAGTGTCCCTCTTTAGGAGATATTAGGGGTCTGTACCTCCCAAGTGTCCCTCTTTAAGATATTTAGGTGTAAATACATCCCAAGTGTCCCTCTGTAGGATATTTTAGGGATCCATACCTCCCAAGTGTCCCTCTTTAGGAGATATTACGGGTAAATACATCCCAAGTGTCCCTGTTTAGGATATATTAGGGGTCCTTACCTCCCAAGTGTCCTTCTTTAGGAGATATTAGGGGTCCTTACCTCCCAAGTGTCCCTCTTTAGGAGATATTAGGGGTAAATACATCCCAAGTGTCCCTCTTTAGGAGATATTAGGGGTAAATACATCCCAAGTGTCCCTCTTTAGGAGATATTAGGGGTAAATACATCCCAAGTGTCCCTCTTTAGAATATATTAGGGGTCCATACCTCCCAGGTGTCCCACTTTAGGAGATATTAGGGGTACATACCTCTCACGTGTCCCTCTTTAGGAGATATTAGCTATCCATACCTCCCAAATGTCCCTCTTTAGGCGGTATTAGGGTCTGCACTATGATGCAATTTGTAAACATTTCATTTTGTCCACAAAATTGCAGCACTTATGCCACAAAATTAATGTTGTCCACTGAATGTTTGTATATAGTTCACTGAATACACTGGGACTCAAAAAGGGGCTGTCCCTCCTAAAGAGGGACACTTGGGATGTACGGACCCCTAATATCTCCTAAAGAGGGACACTTGGGAGATACGGATCCCTAATATTTCCTAAAGAGGGGCACTTGGGAAGTACAATATGGGGTGCCGTTTGTAAACCTTTCATTTTGTCCACAAAATTGCAACAGTTATGTCACAAAAGTAATGTTGAATGTTTGTATATAGATCACCGAATACATTGTTGTTTACAAGATTGTTTAGCTATTCCACAAAATGCAACGTGTTGACCAAAGTTTAGTACCAAATAAATTTGGTACAAATGATATGTCAGTCAATTCGCTGAATGACTAAAGATTGTCACCAAATGAATGTAACCCTATGAGTGCCAGAGCATTGCGTACCCTTATGGCACTCAAACTTGTGCACATCTCTTACCTCCCTGGTGGTCCAGTGGCGTGGCAGGAGAGGTCTGTGCCTCCTTCTGCACAGACCTCTATTAGCAGCTGGTGCTCCCGTGTGGTCCTCTCTCCAGTAATGCAGATCGCTGGGATGTAATGTAATACTAGAGTGCCGGAGACAGAGAGGCAGCTGAAGAAGGCACAGACCTCAGTTTGTTGCAGGTGCCAGGGGGGGGGTCGCAGGGGGCCCCTGCACTGATGGGCCCGGTCGTGGTTGCTACCCCTATTGTTACTAAACTCCTTGAATGGGCAGATCACAATGAGGGACAATCTTCTGTCCATCAGTATAAGGAAAACTCTGCCCCACTATGACGAAGAAGGGAAGCTTTTTAGTTATACTGACAGAAGATTGTCCCTCGTCGTGATCCGTCTGGACCGGCTTTCAGCTCTGAAGACAGAATATTGACATATTGAAAAGGGACAGGAGGGGGACACTTTATAATATACATTCACAGAAACTAGAGAGATCGAACCTTTGGTTATATTGAGCCATTGCTAACCCCTTACATAGTGTCAGGGCCGGATTTCCCATAAGGCAGAGTAGGCATCTGCCTACAGGCGCACCCTACAGAGGGGCGCCTGCCACTACAATTAATTTTTTTTTTTTTTTTAACTTGGCGCGGCTTGCCATGCCGCGCCGAGCCGCCAGCCGCCACCTTGTAGGCTGTGAGCTCTCCCGGCTCTTTAGCAATGCAGAGTGCTGGGAGATAAAATCTCCCAGCGCTCTGCATTACTAAAGGGAAGGTCGCGCGGGAGCTCCAGCAGCTCCGTGTCTGTGCACAAGCACAGATCTCTCCAGCCGCTGGACCACCAGGGAGGTAGGAAACAGATGAATGAGGCTTAACCCTGTAAGTGCCAGAGTGGTACGCAACGCATTGCAAAGCAATGCGTTGCGTACCACTCTGACACTCAAAGGGTTAATCTGGAGATAATGGGAGCAATGTGAGGTCAATATGGGGATGATGGGGGGCAAGCAATGTGGAGCTGATGGGGTCAATGTGGAGCTAATGGTGATGGGCTCAATGTGGAGGTGATGGGGGTCAATGTGGAGGTGATGGGGTTCAATGTGAGGGCAATGTTGAGATGATGGGGGCAATGTGAGTGTGATGGGGGCAATGTGAGGGCAATATGGAGATTTGGAGCATTGTGGAGATGGCGGGGGGGGGGTGCTTCAGGTATCTGTGCCTACAGGCTCCTGAGATGTAAATCCAGCCCTGCATAGTGTGACTATCGCACTCTTTAATATTCACTAGTCTGTGAGTAATTTGATTTTTAAAACCCCACCCCCACCCCCACCCCGATGTCTGCCCTTTCGCCTGAAAACCAACTGAATGGTCAGCTGACCAGTTGCCACGGCAACCCACCGCCAGATCGCACACAGAGACACTTGTCTCTGTGTGAGTAGTTTTAGTTCCTATCACTTTCGAGTGGTGTTTGTGGACCTGGTGCTGGTGCTGTTGGCTCACCTGGCCTCCTTCAGGGCTTGTTGTACAGCTGCCTCTATCGTCTGCCCAGAGGCAGCCTGGTCAGTAGGGATGGGAACTGCAATGAGGACACCACTGCCCAGCCCGAGCGCCAAGGAGTGGGCTGAAGGGAAGACAAGATACCAGTGAGACCTGATCATGTCCACTCACCTATACATGTCACGTGGCTCTCCAGCTGATTGAGAGCTGACTGAATCCCATCCCTGCAGTAAACCTCAGTGTAATTAGAATAATTATTGTGCAGTTAATAAATCTTCAGTAGAACTATATCTATTGGAATATGTGGACATAAATCTGTTTAACTCTTTAAAGACAAGAGGGAGGGAGTTACAATGTGTTACACACTCCTCTTGTCCTTAAGCATGTGTATACAGGCAGATACATAGATAGATAGATAGACAGATAGATAGATAGATAGACAGATAGATAGACAGATAGATAGATAGATAGATAGATAGATAGATAGATAGATAGATGAGATTATTGATAGATGTATACATGATATGAAATAGATGATAAATATGAGATAGATATGAAATAGATAGATAGATTTGAGATAGATAGATAGATAGATAGATAGATAGATAGATAGATATGAAATAGATAGATAGATTTGAGATAGATAGATAGATAGATAGATAGATAGATAGATAGATATGAGATAGATAGATATGAGATAGATAGATAGATAGATAGATAGATAGATAGATAGATATGAGATAGATAGATAGATATGAGATAGATAGATAGATAGATAGATAGATAGATAGATAGATAGATAGATATGAGATAGATAGATAGATAGATAGATAGATAGATAGATATGAGATAGATAGATAGATAGATATGAGATAGATAGATAGATAGATAGATAGATAGATAGATAGATATAGATAGACAGATATGAGATAGATAGATAGATAGATAGATAGATAGATAGATAGATAGATAGATAGATATGAGATAGATAGATATGAGATAGATAGATAGATAGATAGATAGATAGATAGATAGATATGAGATAGATAGATAGATAAATATGAGACAGATAGATAGATAGATAGATAGATAGATAGATAGATAGATAGATATGAGATAGATAGATATGAGATAGATAGATAGATATGAGATATATAAATATGAGATAGATAGATAGATAGATAGATAGATAGATAGATAGATAGATATGAGATATATAAATATATAGATAGATGGATACATAGATATGAAATAGATGATAAATATGAGATAGATATGCAATAGATAGATAGATAGATAGATATTGAGATAGATTATATATATATGATAGATATACAGATTAAGTTTAGGCACTCCTAATGAAGAAAATTGTACCCACTACCTGGGTGCTACTAGTCAATATATGTATACTAAAGGAAATGGTATATAACCATGAGACCAGTGCACAGATATGAGATAGATAGATAGATAGATAGATAGATAGATAGATAGATAGATAGATATGAGATATATAAATAGATAGATATAGATAGATAGATTAGAAAAAGAAAGCCTACCTAGGTAATTATTCCTTTTAAACAATTTAATGAAAATGCCTATGTGTTATGTTAGACCAAAGTCCAACAGATGTATAATTTAAGAGATATTGATACTTTTAGTTCTGAAAAAGTGAAAGTCTGTTTCACTGTGGTTTCATGTGCTAATTAAACTGTGTGCTGCACTGAAGACGCCATTAGCAGAAGTTAGAATTTTGGGGCTGCAGTCTGAGAGTTCTCCATATAGAAATAAAAGTATCAATGTCTCCCAAACTATTGGGGAGATTCACTAAGCGGTGATAAATGGGTGATAAAGTGGAGATGACTTCTCCAGTGATATCACTTCTCCAGTTCCTATGTTATTCTGTAGAGCCTATGCACTAAGATTCCCAAAGCTGGAGAAATCTTAGTGCACTGGCTCTATAGAATAACACAGGAACTGGAGAAGTGATATCACTGGAGAAGTCATCTCCACTTTATCACCTCTTTATCACCACTTATTGAATCTCCCCCTATGTGTCTGCTGGTCTTTAGTCTAACGTGATACATACGCAGTTTGTTGATGAAAGTTTTCATACATAAAGACTTAAATTCAAGGTAATAAGTCCTTTTTAAATGAGTCTTTTAATCACTTGAATGTAGGGAGAGCGCTCTCGAGCAGCCAAGGGGTTAACCCTTTGAGTGCCAGAGGGTGGCACTCTGGTACTCAAAGGGTTAAAATACCCATATCATTACATGGGATTGTTTATCTGTACCCTCCCTATAGTGCACCAGTTGTGCCACAGATTTGCTCCAGTTTGTCTCAGTAAATCAATCTCATGAAGTGAAGACTGCGGCGACACTTACCAATGACTTTTGCCGCCTCCACCTCATCGCGGACATGACACGGAGCCTGGAACCCACTGCTCGGTGTGAAGAAGGCCGGGAACTCCTTGGAATCACCATAGGTACAAACGCAAACTCCTTCTGTCTCCTTCCAGCACATTCAGGAGAAGACAACAGGTGTGAGACCACAGCAATCACCTACATTTTTACATTTAACGCCATATATACAAAGTAAAAAGTGGTATAATTCCGGTACAAACCAAGTGCACCGTAGGTGACAAATAAAACTTTCCATTGATACAAATGATTATTATTAATTTTTATTAATTTATATATTTATTAAGTGCCGACATAAACTCCAGAGCTTTACAAAATAGTGGTGAGAACATATAATGATGGTTTTTAAAGGGATAGTAATATTTCATAATAAAAACAGCTCTAATTAATCATCATAGTATTTGGACTTTGGAGAGTGTTATTTCAATTCTGTCAGAGTTGTAGTACAAGAGTAATTCAGTGATAAAGTATCCCCCTCCCGCCCCTTTTACTGATGTAACACTGCTCAGCCAGATCAGAAGGGAGGTGCCCAGGTAGACTGCAGAGAGGGACAATCTTCAATTAAGATAAGGGAAAAACCTGAAAAACTTGTCAAGGGGGGCAGGGCTTTCATTGTTGTCATAAGAAGAAGATTGTCCCCTGCTGTTATCTGTCTGGTCTATGGACTGCATTCCACATCTGAGAAGAGATGGCTTTCACTAGGTAAAAGGGGCGGGAGGGGAAACTTTGGTTGTGAATATCTCTCAAACCATAAAGGTTTGAGAGATAAGACTTATATCGTTCTTCATGTTTTTTTAATGCCTACAAAATAAAATAAAGATAAAACAAAATATTACTATGCCTTTAAGAGGCTGATGTGACAGCTTTGCAGTTGCAGTTTATGGTTTGAGAGATAAGACTTATATAGTTCATCATGTTTTTTAATCCCTACAAAATAAAATAAAGATAAAACGAAGTATGACTATCCCTTTAAGCCCGCAGTTCAGGCGTTTGTCATTTTACCTTTGTCTGTAGTTTCCTCTCTTTTTTCAGATGTCATGCTGACCCAGATCGTCCAGATATGGATCCATGTCATATTGCACTTATGGTTATGACTAACAGCGTGAAACGCGTGGGGCCAATTACCAGCATTGTGAATCAGCTGTTTTTTTTATCTATTTTTTTTATGCTACAATACAATCAAGGCTGTGTTTAGAAAGGGTCAGCTGAGTGAATGCTTTTATATACATCCTTGGAATGGATTGGCGAGTGCGGTGACACCCTCATCTGAAAGACTAAGCCAGTTTTTGTACCTCCAGCCGTTTATGACTTCAACTCCCATCACCATACCTGGGAACTCTCCGGATTTGCCCAGGAGACTCCGGTTTTGACACTGCTTTATCGGGTCTCCGGGGCAGAGGCTGATTCCTCCGGATGTGGGGAGTTTCTATTGAAACTCTACCCACTCCTGCTGTTTTCCCTGTTGTAACTCCTTCACCAGCCTTCTTTTGAGTTCTGTCTCACACCTTTAAGCTGTCTCCCCCCACACGCATCAAGCCCCGCCCCCTTTTGACGCAATTCGCATCATTATTCTCACCCCTTGCTGCACCAGAGGACTCCCCTCTGAGAGGACATCGATGGAAAGTTCCCAGGTATACCCATCATCCCTTTCCAGCCATTGGAAGTTGTAGTCTCCAACAGCTGTAGATCCAAAGATTGACTGATCCATTTTCTATCTTCCAGCTGCACGTTTTGTCTCCTTTTTTGTTAAAGTGACAGTCACCCTCCTATTTATAATTTTGTAGTCTTCAAGTGTATACCTTGTAAAGTCAGATCGGCTATACTTTTTAACAGTATTTTCATCTTTTCCTATTTTTGTTACACTTTTATCCTTTTATCCACCTGACAGTGAGCTCCCTGACTTTTCAAAAGTTTTTTTTTGTCAAGCACTGTGAAAACAGGGATGGTGATACAATGTAACACTCAGTTTTCTATATGCTGTATTAATAGACTGGATGCAGGAGCTTCTGCTGTAGGGATAGTATTACATTCTTTCATTATCCCTGCCAGGAAAGTTTCTGGAAACAGAAATTCAGCAAGCTCCTTCTTAAGGAAATGAAAGTATAAATGCAAAGTAGGTGAAAATGAAAAAAAAAAAAAAAGTATAGAAAATTTGATTTTACATGTCATGAAGTTGACTGTCAGTTTAATACTCACCAGGTACTCCAAAGTCCGGCCAATGTCTAGGATGGATTTAACCCCAGCAGAAATCACCGCCACTGGTGTCCTGCCCAACTCTGTGAGATCCGCGCTTATATCCAAGGCTACAGAGGACGAGCAAAAAACAAGCAAAAACATATTGGTGAAAAGAGTAATTATGAATTAGATTAATATATTTCATTGTATATAAGGGTACCCATTTCATCAATATAGAAACACAGAATCTAACAGCAGATAAGAACCATTCTGCCCATCTAGTCGCCCTTTTTTTCCTACTGTAAAAACCTCAAACCTTATTTGGTCCTTGGTCTTGTCTTATGTCAGGACAGCGTTTTGCCTATCCCATGAATGCTTACACTCCCTCACTGTATTAACATTTACCACTTCTGCTGATAGGCCATTCCATTTCTCTACAACTTCTGCAGGTAGGCCATTCCACTTAAATACCACTTCTGCTGGTAGGCTAATCTACTCATCTACCACTTCTGCTGGTAGGCTATTCAATTTATGTACCACCCTCTCAGTGAAGTCTTGCTTTGACCTCCAGTCTAGCTTTGTGTGTTATAACCCCATTTCTCCATGTCTGCTTTGGTTTAATACTTTCTTGATTTTTTCTCCACCCCATTGCTTTCCTTTTTTGTTTTTCACACTCCCCTCTTTTATGCATCTACCTCCCTACCAATGGCTGAAGAGGCAGTGTGACCAATATCTTATTTTAGTACCCAGTGATGTCACAGCAGGCAAACTAGGCTTATCACTGAAATTATATCCTGATAAAGCCCAATACTATAGCCAAAATGTTGATTAAATAAAAAGCACCTGTGATTCACCTGAAAAAAACTCCCGTAAGTATGGTCCTCCTCCCAGAACTTAGCTTGATAAAGGGCCAGAGCAGTGGACTGAAATTATGTTTCTATGCTTTTTTTTTTTTGAGTACATAGTAACATAGTAAATTAGGTTGAATAAAGACACAAGTCCATCAAGTTCAACCTTCTCCTCATACCCCAGTAACTGAGAATTTTATAGCTTTCCTGCTATCAATTAAATTAGTCTTTATCAGACCTTCCTGATCTGCCTACTAATAAACAGTATAACCCTGTATGTTCCCTTTTGAAAGAAATGTATCTAATCTTCTCTTAAATGTATCCATTGTATCTGCTATAACCACCTCCTTGGGCAAGGATTTCCACAATTTAACAGACCTTACTGTAAAAAACCCCTTCCTCTGCTGACGTCTAAACCTCCTTCCCTCTAATCTCAAGGGGTGTCCCCTGGTCACCTGATCAGGCCTTGGAATAAATAGCTCACCGCAGAGATCCTTGTATTGACCTCTCATATACTTGTACAATGTGATAAGGTCTCCTCTTAGTCGTCTTTTCTCTAGAGTAAATAAACCAAGTTTGTCTAGTCGTTCCTCATACGTCAAGTCCACCATTCCCTTAATTAATTTTGTTGCTCTCTGCTGCACCCTCTCTAGTTCTAGCATATCCTTTTTCGGAACCGGTGCCCAAAATTGCACTGCATACTCAAGGTGAGGTCTTACCAATGATTTGTATAATGGCAAAATAATGTTATCCACTCTTGCTTCGATACCTGTTCTAAAACAAGACAGGATTTTGTTTGCCTTTGCTACTGCATGTTTCCAAGTTTGTAGTTGACAAGGATACCCAGGTCTTTCTCTAGCAACGAGCCCCCTAAAATTATTCCATTAAGTTTATAAGTAGCCTTGGGATTAGTTCCTCCCAAATGCATGACTTTACACTTCCCCACATTAAACTTCATATTCCATATGTTTGCCCAATCTGACATTGATGTAAGTCCCTCTGTAGAGAGAAAATATCCTGTTCTGAATTAATTACCATGCATAATTTATTATCATCTGCAAATATTGATATTTTGCTTTCTATATCTATTTCCAGGTCATTTATAAACATGTTAAAAAGCAGCGGACCTAATACTGAACCCTGAGGTACTCCACTCTCCACTTTAACTGTACTGGAGAATTTTCCATTTACAACCACACACTGTCCCCTATCCTTCAACCAGTTTTGTATCCAATTGCAAAGGTTACAAAGGTACAGTTGCTTTGACTTATTATTGAGTTTCTACAGCAACCGGGTTGAGAGATATATACAGAATGAGCACCGTGACTGTTGGTGGAAGCTGCTAGGAAGCAATGGCAGGCAGAGGAGAGAATACATGGGTTATCTGTACATGGAGATCAGAGGCACACAAAGGATTAAAGCTTAAAGGGATAGTAATACTTCGTTTTAACTTTATTTTATTTTGTAGGCATTAAAAAAACATGAAGAACGATATGTCTTATCTCTCAAACGTTTATGGTTTATGAGATATTCACAAGCAAAGTTCCCCTCCCCGCCCCTTTTACCTAGTGTAAGCCATCTCTTCTCAGATGTGGAATCCAGTCCATAGACCAGACAGATAACAGAAGGGGACAATTTTCTTTGTATGAAAACAATGAAAGCCCTTCCCCCCTTGACCAGTTTTTCAGGTTTTTCCCTTATCTTAATTGAAGATTGTCCCTCTCTGCAGTCTACCTGGGCATCTCCCTTCTGATCTGGTTGAACAGGGGGGGGACACTTTGTTTGTGAATATCTCTTAAACCATGAAGGTTTCAGAGATAAGCCTTATATCATTCTTCATGTTTTTTTAATGCCTACAAAATAAAATAAAGTTAAAATGAAGTATTACTATCCCTTTAAGGTATGTGGTCAGTGCGGGCAGTGGATGGAGGCGACAATTTAGGCAGCGGCATAAGAATGTGGCCCTTTTTATTTGGGCGAGATTCTGATGTGGGACTTTACAAGACAACGACCTGGTTATTGCGCCTTCATGTTGCACACTCTTATGAGTGAACCCCCCCAGTTAGGTCTGAGCAGGACTGCCAACAGCTGATTATATTTTTTACCTACAGCATTAAACACTGACAGCAAAACATTTTTACTAATTAATTTCCATCATGCACCATATTACGTCACCTGCGGTCCCTTTGATATAATGCAGCTAATTCCAAAGTAAATAAAAATGTAAAACCTGAGGATCTCCAGCTGTTAGGGACTACAATCCCCATCATGATGAGAGTTGTATTCTTCAACAGCCGGAGAGCCTCAGGTTGCCAATTCCTGATATAAATACACACAATGTGTCTTCCACTAATTTAAAGGGTAGATTCATAAAAAAAACATTCTGAGTATTTTTTAAAGAACTGTCATTAACCCTTTGAGTGCCAGAGGGGTATGCAACGCATTGCAAAGCAATGTGTTGCGTACCCCTCTGGCACTCAAAGGGTTATAGCAGAACCATCACTCCAAATAAAGTGTCCACCAAATAATTATTCATACAGCAATAAGCATAGAAATACTAGTATTATCCAGAATAAGCTCAGCATTATTAAGAAATCCTACTTGATCCGAGATGAACAGGCAGGCATCAGCGCAGACATGTTGCCTTAGAGACATCTGTGTTCCTGCGCTGTCTGCCCCGTCTCCTCCAGGATTGGCGAGGGAGAGATGCATTGTACCTTAAGGTACAGGAAGTGAATGACGGTGCAGGCACACAGATGCCTGTAAAGAAAGAAGCCTGCCCCTCAGTCTTGGATCAAGTTGGATTTCTTAAAAACGCTGGACTTATTATGGATAATACTATTTCTATGCTTATCGCTATATGAATAATTATTTGGGGGGGCTTTATTTGGAGGGATAGTTCTGCTCAGGGGAGGGCTGGCCTGGGGGGCAGGGGGGCAACTGCCCCCTGGGCTGGTCATATGTATGGGCTGGTGGGCCACTGCACCTCACTAAATCTCCTGATTGTTCCTGTAAATGGAGCTACACTAGTGATACCACTGAGCTTACAATTGAAATGGATGGAATTCCCAGTGCTGAGAGGTGTTATATTCAAAAGCTATTGCAGCCCAAACTTGAATTTTTTAGCTGCAATACCTCAATGTCCTGAAATTGTACAGTGGCGCTGTTTCTACACCATCCTATGGACAGCTCTGGTCAGTTGAACAAAAATCTCCATAGGATGGTGTAGCAACAGCACCATTATACAATTTCAGGCCACTGAGATATTACACCTAAAAAAAATTCAAGTTTGAGCTGCGATAACTTTTGAGTAAAATACCTCTCAGCAGTGGGAGTAACCTTGTTTTATCAAGGAGGATAAACCCTACAATATATATATTTCTTACATTTGAAGTATTTCTATTGTTGTTTCTCAACAGTGGGGAATCCCTTGTTTACTAAGAAGGACAAACACTATAACATATATAACAATATTTTATTATTATTACATTTTAAGTAATTGTTAAAATTTAATTGATCATGTTAATACATTCCCTCCAGTGTCTGGCTCCAATCCTTACTGTTCTCTCCATCATGGTGGACGCCTCCTATCCCGCCCGTCACGAAAACAGGGATACCAGCTCGATGGGCAGCTATCATGGTCCCAGATACGGTAGTACCTCCAGATAGACCCTGGGACAAAACAGACATGTTCAGGCCGATGTACTAATGAAAAGCAGCATAGAGCCGCCAACCACTTCATATATCCTAAGTTCTACCAATGTATGAAAACTTTATAGATATATATATATATCTGCAAATATTATATGATGTTTAATTTAAAAACATTTTAGTGTTGATGTTTCTTTAACCTTTGAAAGTGTCGCTCTGCATTCTGGCATTCAAAAGGTTAAACCCATTTTCGTACCATTGATGTCTCCAATGCATCTGGACGCTGTGAGGCTGATGCATTGAGAAGAGTTGGAGCAATTTTGTAACACATTTTCGGCACCGTAGGAGGCAAATAAAAATGTCCCATTGATTTAAATGGAGGCTTTAAATACATTGCAATGCGTTGGAGAACTCATTAGTATTAAGCTGGTTAAAAGCCCATTTAATGCAATGGGCATGTTTATCCCCGTCCATGGTGCAGTTGGTTTGCCCCAGAATAGCTCCAATTCTTATTACATCAGCCTCAATGCATTGGGGGCCTTTCTGGCGCTCAAGGGGTTAACAGCTTTATGTGGAACCTATTAATGTGTGTAAAGATATCAATAAAACTCTGTTGAACTCTGATTGGTGCCAGGGGGTAGGGAGGAGTAAAGGAAAGCACCAATCAGAATGCAGCAGTTATCTCTGAGTGTCAGTGGCGTGATTCTCTGCTCTGAGTAATAAAATAAAAGGGAGGCAGTGCGTTGGATATGTCTCTCGGGTATCGTTTTGTTTGCATTGGTTAAGATGTCAGAGTACCTGGCTGAGGACATAAGGCAGGTCCCTTCGAGACACCTTTACGCAGTCTTTGCTTCTGGCCAGGTATTGCAGCTCTTCGTCACAGAGACCGATGTGGATTCTGCCGTTTAAAATGGCCACGGTGGCTGGAACTGACCCATTTTTTTGGACGATCTCTTCCACTTCTTTGGCCATGCTGGAAATTAGTAAACAGAGGGTGAAGAGTAACATTCTATTGTCCTGGCTGCTCTCCTAACCACAAACAGATGTAACTATGTTAAAGGGATAGAAAACATAGACATCGAAACATAGAATTTGACGGCAAATAAAAACCATTTGGCCCATCCTATCTGCCCATTTTCCTACTGTAAAAACCTTATTTGGTCCTTGGTCTTTTGTTAAGTTAAGTACAGCCTTATGCCTATCCCATGTATGCTTAAATTCTGTCACTGTATTAACTTCTACCACTTCTGCTGGCAGGCTGTTCCACTTATCTACTACCCTCTCAGTGAAGTAAAACTTTCTTACATTAATTACGTCTAAACCAGTGTCCCTCTAGTTTTAGACTACGGCCTCTTGTCCTAACGTGTTTACTCCTTTGAAATGTACGTCCCTCCTGCACTTTGTTGAATCCCTTCATGTATGTGAATGTGTCTATCATATCCCCTCTCTCTCTTCTCTCCTCCAAGCTATACGTGTTCAGATCCTTTAGTCTATCCTGATATTTCTTTTCCTGTAAACCAGTCACCATTTTAGTAGCCCTGCTCTGAATTCTCTCTAGAGTATCTGTATCCTTCTGGAGATGGGGTCTCCAGTACTGTACACAAAACTCTATAGTATCTGTATCCTTCTGGAGATGGGGTCGCCAGTACTGTACACAATACTCTAGGTGAGGTCTAACTAGAGATCTGTAGAGAGGCATGACCACTTCCCTTTTTCTGCAAATAATGCCCCTAGCTATACAACCCAGCACCCTGCTTGCATCCCCCACTGCTTTATTACATTGCCTGCCTACCTTTAAGTCATTAGAAATAATTACTCCCAAATTTGTTTCCTCTGTTGTCTCTTACGGTTTGAGAGATAATCACTCTCAAAGTTCCCCCCTCCCTCCCCTTTCCCTGAAGTCAGCGGTCTAGCTGACTGAAGGGGAATCCAGTCTTTTGTGCATCAGTCGGCTCTGCAGCAGAGCAGAGATCGCTTAATAAAAAAGAAATCCATCACTGAAATGGTCTTCTACGTGTGCTTGGTTTGCAAGAAGACTGAAAACTTACAGTGGCACTGTTGCTACACCATCCTATGCAGATTTAGGGTCTACAGACCAGAGCTGTCCATATGATGGTGTAGCAACAGCGCCACTGTAAATTTTCAGGCCACTGTGATATTGCACCTAAAAAAATTTAAGTTTGAGCTGTTATAATTTTTTAATAAAGTGTCTCTCAGCAGTGGGAGTACCCTTGTTTTACTCAGGGGGATAAACCCTACAACATATCTTTTTTTAACATTTTAAGTATTACTATCCTTTCAGTCAGCTAGAACACTGACTTCAGGGAAAGGGGAAGGAGGGGGAAACTTTGCGAGCGATTATCTCTCAAACCGTAAAGGTTTGAGAGACTTCACTGAGGGCAATTCATTTCTTTTTTTAATGCCTGCAGTATGGGGCATTACATAAAAAAATAGATGGAAGATAAACTTGGAGATCACTTTAAGATAAGAAGTACTTTAACAGGGGTGAGAGTTTTCCTTTAACCAAGTTTTTGGATACTATCTGTACCTATTCCCACTAGTTCATAAAGTTCTTTTCAGCATCTAGGATTCAGCTCCGTGCCACAGTCAGAATTATAAGTTATGAATTATATTACTTAAACACAAGGTTAAATTTTAACCTACAATATAAGGATAATTTATGACGAGACTCCATAATGTGGAACTGATTTACAGCTGTACCCAACAGAATAAGTGTTATCTTGACCTGTTGTGTTGGGAGATAGCGTTCTTTTGCAATGTCTGTTCTAGGGTGACCACACTTCCCGGAATGCCCGGGACTGTCCCGTATTGGGGGTCTGTGTCCCGTGTCCCGGATCACCCCCCACCAGGACAACAAAGAGTCCCAGAATGGAGCAACATGCACCAGTCCAGCCATCCAATGAAATGTATTTGCTATATGGTCCTCATTGGCTGGCTGAACCAGCCAATGAAGACCATATAGTAAATACATTTCATTGGCTGGCTGGACTGGTACGTGCGAGACAGCTTGGATGGAGCAGGTATGATGGTGCTTTAAGTGAGACCCTCGCAGGCTCTCGCCGGCGCTGACCTTCTTTATGAGGCTGACACTGGGGAACTCTTACTCTGTGTCAGCCTCAGAAAGATGGTCAGCGCCGGTGGGAGCCTCCGCTGCAGGACTAGGGTGACCACATGTCCCGGAATGGCGGAATGGAAATGTGGTCACCCTACTCTGTTCATGCTGGAATCCTTTCAGTGCCACAAGCATGTGCAATGCATATGGGTATCCGTGTGTTGGGGGTGGGGGGTAAAGAGGGGGTGCGTGCCCCCCCTGCACTTGCCCACCCCGGATAAACATAGGGGCTGGTTGGACTGGCCTTGGGGACATACTATTACTAACGGGCCTTATACATATATGTAGTTTTAATTTTATGTATTTTTTAATATGTTATTAAAGTTTATACTTTTTGGACACATCCGGAGCAGCGAAGTTCAATACAGAAAATATTTTGATACCTGTGTGGGGACACGCTTATGATCCCCATATGCGTATGAGTTTGGGGGTGAAACTGTAACCAATTTAAAGTGTGAGTATTCACCTATTACTTAGAGTTTTTGAAAGTACCATTGTCTCCGCTCTGCCACCAGGAAGGTGGGGGGACAGGGAGGATATTCTTAGACTTCACTGTTATCATAATCAGTGGTGTAACTATAGGGGTCACACCTGCGACTGGGCCCATTACTCCAGGGGCCCGGCCGCCCCCTGCAACCCCTCCGCCTGGCACCCACAATCTCCCTCTGGCACTCTAGTAATGCAGAGCACTGAGAGATGACATCATCTAGTAATGCAGAGAGATGACATCATCTTCCAGCGCTCTGCATTACTAAAAGGACCACGCGGGAGCTCCAGGGAGGTAGGACATGGGGGGCATTGTAGACGGCAGGGGAGGGCTGGCAATTTGTGGCCCAGGAGGCAAATACATTCAAGTGGCCCATTTTTATTATCGTTCCAGGCCACTGTTCCAGCCCACCCCCTTTTGTTAATTTTAAAATTGGCATTAATGTTATGACGTAAGTCACGTCATACCACATAGCTTACAGTTGAAATGGGGATACACTAGTGCACCACTACAAAGCTTCCAATTTAAGTAAAGCTTACCTAGAGATACTAGAGAGCTTACAAGGGGAATGGTTTATGCTACTAGTGTAGTTCCATTTGGATTGTATCTCTGTGGTATCACTAGTGTAGTTCCATTTGGATTGTATCTCTGTGGTATCACTAGTGTAGTTCCATTTGGATTGTACCTCTGTGGTATCACTAGTGTAGTTCCATTTGGATTGTACCTCTGTGGTATCACTAGTGTAGTTCCATTTGGATTGTACCTCTGTGGTATCACTAGTGTAGATCCATTTGGATTGTACCTCTGTGGTATTACTAGTGTAGTTCCATTTGGATTGTACCTCTGTGGTATCACTAGTGTAGTTCCATTTGGATTGTACCTCTGTGGTATCACTAGTGTAGCTCCATTTGGATTGTAGCTCTGTGGTATCACTAGTGTAGATCCATTTGGATTGTAGCTCTGCGGTATCACTAGTGTAGCTCCATTTGGATTGTAGCTCTGTGGTATCACTAGTGTAGTTCCATTTGGATTGTAGCTCTGTGGTATCACTAGTGTAGTTCCATTTGGATTGTAACTCTGTGGTATCACTAGTGTAGTTCCATTTGGATTGTACCTCTGTGGTATCACTAGTGTAGTTCCATTTGGATTGTACCTCTGTGGTATCACTAGTGTAGTTCCATTTGGATTGTAGCTCTGTGGTATCACTAGTGTAGTTCCATTTGGATTGTATCTCTGTGGTATCACTAGTGTAGATCCATTTGGATTGTACCTCTGTGGTATCACTAGTGTAGATCCATTTGGATTGTAGCTCTGTGGTATCACTAGTGTAGTTCCATTTGTATTGTAGCTCTGTGGTATCACTAGTGTAGATCCATTTGGATTGTACCTCTGTGGTATCACTAGTGTAGTTCCATTTGGATTGTAGCTCTGTGGTATCACTAGTGTAGATCCATTTGGATTGTAGCTCTGTGGTATCACTAGTGTAGATCCATTTGGATTGTAGCTCTGTGGTATCACTAGTGTAGTTCCATTTGGATTGTACCTCTGTGGTATCACTAGTGTAGATCCATTTGGATTGTAGCTCTGTGGTATCACTAGTGTAGATCTATTAGGATTGTACCTCTGTGGTATTACTAGTGTAGATCCATTTGGATTGCACCTCTGTGGTATCACTAGTGTAGTTCCATTTAGATTGTACCTCTGTGGTATCACTAGTGTTGATCCATTTGGATTGTATCTCTGTGGTATCACTAGTGTAGTTCCATTTGGATTGTACCTCTGTGGTATCACTAGTGTAGATCCATTTGGATTGCACCTCTGTGGTATCACTAGTGTAGATCCATTTGGATTGTACCTCTGTGGTATCACTAGTGTAGTTCCATTTGGATTGCACCTCTGTGGTATCACTAGTGTAGTTCCATTTGGATTGTACCTCTGTGGTATCACTAGTGTAGTTCCATTTGGATTGTACCTCTGTGGTATCACTAGTGTACTTCCATTTGGATTGTAGCTCTGTGGTATCTCTAGTGTAGATCCATTTGGATTGTACCTCTGTGGTATCGCTAGTGTAGATCCATTTGGATTGTAGCTCTGTGGTATCACTAGTGTAGTTCCATTTGGATTGTACCTCTGTGGTATCACTAGTGTAGTTCCATTTGGATTGTAGCTCTGTGGTATCTCTAGTGTAGATCCATTTGGATTGTAGCTCTGTGGTATCACTAGTGTAGATCCATTTGGATTGTAGCTCTGTGGTATCACTAGTGTAGATCCATTTGGATTGTAGCTCTGTGGTATCACTAGTGTAGTTCCATTTGGATTGTACCTCTGTGGTATTACTAGTGTAGATCCATTTGGATTGTAGTTCTGTGGTATCACTAGTGTAGATCCATTTGGATTGTAGCTCTGTGATATCACTAGTGTAGATCCATTAGGATTGTACCTCTGTGGTATTACTAGTGTAGATCCATTTGGATTGTAGCTCTGTGATATCACTAGTGTAGATCCATTTGGATTGTAGCTCTGTGGTATCACTAGTGTAGATCCATTTGGATTGTAGCTCTGTGGTATCACTAGTGTAGTTCCATTTGGATTGTAGCTCTGTGGTATCACTAGTGTAGATCCATTTGGATTGTAGCTCTGTGGTATTACTAGTGTAGTTCCATTTGGATTGTATCCCTGTGGTATTACTAGTGTAGATCCATTTGGATTGCACCTCTGTGGTATCACTAGTGTAGTTCCATTTGGATTGTACCTCTGTGGTATCACTAGTGTTGATCCATTTGGATTGTACCTCTGTGGTATCACTAGTGTAGTTCCATTTGGATTGCACCTCTGTGGTATCACTAGTGTAGTTCCATTTGGATTGTACCTCTGTGGTATCACTAGTGTAGTTCCATTTGGATTGTAGCTCTGTGGTATCACTAGTGTAGATCCATTTGGATTGTACCTCTGTGGTATCACTAGTGTAGTTCCATTTGGATTGCACCTTTGTGGTATCACTAGTGTAGTTCCATTTGGATTGTACCTCTGTGGTATCACTAGTGTAGTTCCATTTGGATTGTACCTCTGTGGTATCACTAGTGTAGTTCCATTTGGATTGTACCTCTGTGGTATCACTAGTGTAGTTCCATTTGGATTGTACCTCTGTGGTATCACTAGTGTAGTTCCATTTGGATTGCACCTCTGTGGTATCACTAGTGTAGTTCCATTTGGATTGTACCTCTGTGGTATCACTAGTGTAGTTCCATTTGGATTGTACCTCTGTGGTATCACTAGTGTAGTTCCATTTGGATTGTAGCTCTGTGGTATCTCTAGTGTAGATCCATTTGGATTGTACCTCTGTGGTATCACTAGTGTAGATCCATTTGGATTGTACCTCTGTGGTATCACTAGTGTAGTTCCATTTGGATTGTAGCTCTGTGATATCACTAGTGTAGTTCCATTTGGATTGTACCTCTGTGGTATCACTAGTGTAGCGCCATTTGGATTGTAGCTCTGTGGTATCACTAGTGCAGTTCCATTTGGATTGTACCTCTGTGGTATCACTAGTGTAGTTCCATTTGGATTGTACCTCTGTGGTATCACTAGTGTAGATCCATTTGGATTGTACCTCTGTGGTATCACTAGTGTAGTTCCATTTGGATTGTAGCTCTGTGATATCACTAGTGTAGTTCCATTTGGATTGTAGCTCTGTGGTATCACTAGTGTAGCGCCATTTGGATTGTAGCTCTGTAGTATCACTAGTGCAGTTCCATTTGGATTGTACCTCTGTGGTATCACTAGTGTAGTTCCATTTGGATTGTACCTCTGTGGTATCACTAGTGTAGATCCATTTGGATTGTACCTCTGTGGTATCACTAGTGTAGTTCCATTTGGATTGTAGCTCTGTGATATCACTAGTGTAGTTCCATTTGGATTGTAGCTCTTTGGTATCACTAGTGTAGATCCATTTGGATTGTAGCTCTGTGGTATCACTAGTGCAGTTCCATTTGGATTGTACCTCTGTGGTATCACTAGTGTAGTTCCATTTGGATTGTATCTCTGTGGTATCACTAGTGTAGCGCCATTTGGATTGTAGCTCTGTGGTATCACTAGTGTAGATCCATTTGGATTGTACCTCTGTGGTATTACTAGTGTAGTTCCATTTGGATTGTACCTCTGTGGTATCACTAGTGTAGATCCATTTGGATTGTAGCTCTGTGGTATCACTAGTGTAGTTCCATTTGGATTGTACCTCTGTGGTATTACTAGTGTAGTTCCATTTGGATTGTATCTCTGTGGTATCACTAGTGTAGATCCATTTGGATTGTAGCTCTGTGGTATCACTAGTGTAGTTCCATTTGGATTGTACCTCTGTGGTATCACTAGTGTAGCACCATTTGGATTGTAGCTCTGTGGTATCTCTAGTGTAGTTCCATTTGGATTGTACCTCTGTGGTATCACTAGTGTAGCACCATTTGGATTGTAAGCTCTGTGGTATCTCTAGTGTAGTTCCATTTGGATTGTACCTCTGTGGTATCACTAGTGTAGTTCCATTTGGATTGTAGCTCTGTGGTATCACTACTGTATCTCCATTTGGATTGTACCTCTGTGGTATCACTAGTGTAGTTCCATTTGGATTGTAGCTCTGTGATATCACTAGTGTAGTTCCATTTGGATTGTACCTCTGTGGTATCACTAGTGTAGTTCCATTTGGATTGTAGCTCTGTGGTATCTCTAGTGTAGTTCCATTTGGATTGTAGCTCTGTGGTATCACTACTGTATCTCCATTTGGATTGTACCTCTGTGGTATCACTAGTGTATCTCCATTTGGATTGTACCTCTGTGGTATCACTAGTGTAGTTCCATTTGGATTGTATCTCTGTGGTATCACTAGTGTGTCTCCATTTGGATTGTACCTCTGTGGTATCACTAGTGTAGATCCATTAGGATTGTACCTCTGTGGTATCACTAGTGTAGATCCATTTGGATTGTACCTCTGTGGTATCACTAGTGTAGTTCCATTTGGATTGTACCTCTGTGGTATCACTAGTGTAGATCCATTTGGATTGTACCTCTGTGGTATCACTAGTGTAGTTCCATTTGGATTGTATCTCTGTGGTATCACTAGTGTAGATCCATTTGGATTGTAGCTCTGTGGTATCACTAGTGTAGTTCCATTGGATTGTAGCTCTGTGGTATCACTAGTGTAGTTCCATTTGGATTGTATCTCTGTGGTATCACTAGTGTAGATCCATTTGGATTGTACCTCTGTGGTATCACTAGTGTAGATCCATTTGGATTGTACCTCTGTGGTATCACTAGTGTAGATCCATTTGGATTGTATCTCTGTGGTATCACTAGTATAGTTCAATTTGGGTTGTAGCTCTGTGGTATCACTAGTGTAGCTCCATTTACAGCAGCAATTGGGAGATTTAGCAATTGCCCCCATGCCCCACAGGCCAGCCCTCCCCTGGTAGAGGGGGTCAGTGTGGTCGAGGGGGCCAATGTGGCGGTGACGGAGGCCCGTTGCACTTTATGCATCAGGGCCCAGAGGCTTCTAGTTACATCTCTGATCATAATGCTGACAATGTATAAAGGAGGGCATCCATTACACGTCTCCAGCAGTACAAACACCCTGCACGCTAAGGATTAAAATCTCACACACCCTCTTCTTCTTCTCTACTCAGTCTTTCTGCTGTTCCCTTCTGTTGTACTCTTCCGAAGACAGTGTTGCTTTCTCTCCAACATACGGAAGACAGACTCATTATGTTGAAGTTAACTCCTATCCAGGGAACTTTGGGCTTTTATGTTTTATTGCATTATGCTATCTTCCTAAAATCTGTATGTTATATCCAGGTTCCATTGTAACCTCACTTTGTAATGTAAACTGTCAATTAAAGAGGAACTACCATGTCACAAAACGTTTAGCTTAACTAAGTCCCCTTCTGGTGACTAGCTGCTTAGTAGCGCTAGTCACCAGAATTATTACCTGATTTAATAGATATATGCTTTATTCCCCAGCTGTCTGTAGCACGGAGCGAGGACATCTTGCCAGAATGACATCTGCGCGCCTGCAGCTGGCTCCGGCTGGCTCCTAGCAACGCCTCCTAGATCCAGCTGGGAGTGATAGCGCAGGCGTGTGGACGTCATTCTGGCAAGATGTCCGCGCTCCGTGCTACTGACAGCTGGGGAATAAATCATATATCTATTAAATCGGGTAATAATTCTGGCGACTAGCGCTACTAAGCAGCTAGTCGCCAGAAGGGGACTTAGTTAAGCTAAACATTTTGTGACATGGTAGTTCCGCTTTAACTTCTTTTAAAATTAAAAACAAAAAATCTCACCCCCTGAATACTTATTTCTTAGTGCATATGGTGAAGTGTGTCAAATTCTCCATGGAAAAGTGATCAACATACATCGCCAGACATAGTTCGCCATAGCATTGCCCCTTCGTGCACTCTGCCCCTGGAGTCCAGACAGTTACTCTCTTGGGTCCTATGGGAGAGATGAGCCACTGACTACAGTTTTCCATAGAAAGTGATAAAACAAACTGCACCACTGACTGTGTGTGATAGTTTTAGCTGTAATAACTTCTGAATAATGCAACTTCCAGCAGTGGGAGGACCTTTATGTACTTAATTCAGAAAACTAAAGAGGGGCTGTTCTGGGGTAAGCCAACTGTGCCAGTGGAGGAGGGGATTAAGATTCCTAATGATGTAAAGGAATGAGAATTGTGGTGTTTTTATATCCATTCCCCTGTGGTGCAGTTGGTATGCACCAGAATTGCACCTCTTCAGCAGCAGAATTAGGATAACACTGACTGCAACCACAACTCATCACAGAGGGTGTGGCCAGCAGAGATGAGGTACCAATCACAGCTGGACAAACCCATACGTAAGCATGGTGGGTGTGGCCAGCACCGCAGGAGCACCAATCACATTTAGGGTCTCTAGCCAGCTACCTATACTGCCTAATGGGAAATGACAACATGCAGACAGTAGTCACCTACCTTATGTTATGTGGGTAGGGCATTCCATGCGTTATGATTGTGCTCTCCAGGGCTACAACGGGTTCCCCTTCAGCCAAGGCCTCCTGCACCTTGGGGTGAATCCTAAAGGATGAGTCTGTACAGGAGATACATCCAGGAGGAGCATAAGGGACATTTTAATACATGGGTATCCACCACATTCCCCAGTGGCCTCCTGTTCCAGGGGTCTTCACCTTGGGTTCCCCACAGTCCCAGTTTTACAGAAAGGAACCAGTTTCTTACGGTAACAGCATGATCAGTTAGGAGTGATCCTCTTACACTACCATACCTCCCAAGTGTCCCTCTTTAGGAGATATTAGGGGTCCATACCTCCCAAGTGTCCCTCTTTAGGAGATATTAGGGGTCCATACCTCCCAAGTGTCCCTCTTTAGGAGATATTAGGGATCCGTACCTCCCAAGTGTCCCTCTTTAGGAGATATTAGGGGTCCATACCTCCCAAGTGTCCCTCTTTAGGAGATATTAGGGGTCCGTACCTCCCAAGTGTCCCTCTTTAGAAGATATTAGAGGTCCGTACCTCCCAAGTGTCCCTCTTTAGGAGATATTAGGGGTCCGTACCTTCCAAGTGTCCCTCTTAGGCGATATTAGGGGTCCGTACCTCCCAAGTGTCCCTCTTTAGGAGATATTAGGGGTCCGTACCTCCCAAGTGTCCCTCTTTTGGAGATATTAGGGATCCGTACCTCCCAAGTGTCCCTCTTTAGGAGATACTAGGGGTCCGTACCTCCCAAGTTTCCCTCTTTAGGAGATATTAGGGGTCCATACCTCCCAAGTGTCCCTCTTTAGTAGGGACAGTCCCTCTTTGAGACTCAGATCCCTCTGTCCCTCTTTTCCACCCTTTTGTCCCTCTTTTCAGGAGATCAGAATGAGTAGTGTGCATTACATTGCTACACAGGAATAAAACTCACATAAATCTGTAGTTAATCGTCAATATATCTGTTTACACATTAATGTGTGTAAATAAAATACTTTGGTGTTGCTCTAAATAATGTATTCAGTTACCAAAAAATTCTTGGTAATACCCCGCCCACAAGCCACACCCCCATGAACTCCACCTAAAACATAAGTGTCCCTCTTTGGACATTTGAAATGTTGGGAGGTATGCACTACAGAAACAAGTAGCTGCTTTTCTCACAAACTGGTAGAAGGAGGGAAGTAAAAGGAAGTCTACAACTAAATTTAACCTGTTAAGTACCAATGACGTGCCAGGACCTTCACAAGTTTTGGTCCTAAAGGGATCAGAGATGGTCCTGGCACACCATGAGTTAGGCTGAAACAAGGATACTTATACTGCTGGAAATTATCATGTCTAAAGTTAGTACAGTTCAAAGTAATTCAAATGTTAATGACAGCACCACCTAGTGTCCAGACAGTTCAGCTGGTATTCAGATACTTATTCTATTGCCTTCTATGGAATAGGCCACTGGCTAAATTCTCCATTAAATTTTATAGTAACAGCTTCTTTTATACATGAAAGCTTGAACTGTAATAGTGTTTGAATGGATAATCTCCCAGCAATGGGGTATCTTGTTTTAATGCATTAAGACTTGTCTAGCATTCAAGGAGTAGAAAGCCCCATTTAAATACTTAAAAATTGTCATTTGTTGACTGTAGTACATTTGGTTTACCCCAAAATTACTCCTCTTTAGCTTCCTGAATAGGGTCAAAAATGTAAAAAAATAATAATGATCATAGTCATGGAAGTTTGATAGGTAATAATCTTTGAATGAAGCATCTACCAGTAATGAAAATATTCTCCTTTCACTCAGCTGGAATAGCCATTCAATCTACATATTTTTCATAACGTTTTATTATCCGTATAAAATGTACCTGTCCCTTATTTTAAAAAATTGCCTATTAACCTTTAAAGGACCAAAAAGGATGCAAATCACTGCACACACTGCACATCCCTCTGGTCTTTAAAGGCTCAATTTATAATAAGAGAAGAAGAAGACAGCGCACAATAATCCTCTAAGTGTAGTAATGGTGATAGACAATGAAGCAATGCTCAACATAAATCATAAAACATAATTTATTGAAGAATGGCAATTCATCAATCTTAGGATTTCTTGCACTGTAAAATAACGTTACAACCCAGAGGGAATGAATACTTCCAAATGGATGGATATATAACAAGGTGTCAGACTATACTTGGAGAACAGAGGGGTATATTACAGAGATAACTGAAGATCGCTCAAACGCAATAAAGACATATGTCCAGATTTTAGCAATCACATAATAAGCGCTCACCGGATATTTGCTTGGTTTGTGGGCCCATAAAACAAACTCCTTAGTATCCAGGCGCGTGTCTCTGTTAGCCTCTCGGTCTCCTAAGTCTTCCGTCTCCCGAACCGGATAGTACTCAAATGGTTATCCTTAGGTTGATATGCAAGTCCGTTACAAGATGAAATCACACAAATAAAATTCAGATATTGTTATTATCAACGCGTTTCGGGAATCATGCGTTCCCTTTCTCAAGATAAAAACGCGTTGATAATAACAATATCTGGAGCGCTTATTATGTGATTGCTAAAATCTGGACATATGTCTTTATTGCGTTTGAGCGATCTTCAGTTATCTCTGTAATATACCCCTCTGTTCTCCAAGTATAGTCTGACACCTTTGTTATATATCCATCCATTTGGAAGTATTCATTCCCTCTGGGTTGTAACGTTATTTTACAGTGCAAGAAATCCTAAGATTGATGAATTGCCATTCTTCAATAAATTATGTTTTATGATTTATGTTGAGCATTGCTTCATTGTCTATCACCATTACTACACTTAGAGGATTATTGTGCGCTGTCTTCTTCTTCTTTTGTTTCTGCATATGTGCATCGACCCGAGTGGACTCCGGGAAACTTGACAGCTGCCAAACTCCTCATGATTATGGTGAATGACTAACAAGAATTTTTGGACCGATCATTATCATCAATACATCAACTAACTTCCATCAGTTGTTCTAATACATTTCATTTCATCATATTTCATTTCATAAGAATACATCAAGCACTAACTATCCCATCATCATTTCTTATCATTCGGTTGTATGGACATTATCTATATTCTTGGTCTATATATATGTATATTGTTTCTCTTACCAGTTTGATTATAACAACTGTATATATAGGGTAGGCACCGGTTTGGCAATTAGCCATTAATAGTATCGTTTAATCAACTATTAAGTTTACAGTGAGCGCCACTAATTATATATATTTTTCTATCAATTTATAATAATAAGTTATCTGTACACTATGGGTTTTTTTTTCATAAGATGAACAGTTTACTTAATCTGACATGTTAGAGCGGAACTACCACCTCCACTAAAGTCGCCCTGCAATACTTGTGCAGGTGGCGACTAGCTTTGAAATCATTATTTTACCTCTCAAAAGTGCCCACAAATGAAGTTATCCTTAAGCTTCTGAGACCGGAAGCCAGGCATCACCGCGGACATCTTGAAAGCGCGCCAGCGCTGTCAGTCTCCGTCACCCTTCATACGCATTGCACTGGCCCGAACGGCTCCGGAAGAGACTGACGACGCAGGCGCACAGGCTGCAGTAACCTGGCCGTCAGTCTCGGAATCGTAAAGGAGCAGTAAACTTTTTTTTATGAAAACACATATTTTATAGAGCATTTCCTGCTGAATAAAACAAGGTCACTCTATCACAGTGCCTGTGATCCTTTCTGTCAATCTCGCTTGTGGTGTATGCTGATTGGCTATACTGGTTTGGCCCGCCCCTGGTGACCTTTTTATGCCTGACCGTGACACCTGTCAGGTGCCTTTTCGTGGTGTTTCAGAGCCAGTATTGCTGTTGCTGATTTCCTGTGTTCCGGTTTCCCATGTACCGAATTGGCCCGGCTTGACTACGTTCCTGTGTTCCTGCTCGTGATTGACCCGGCTTGTCTAAGAACCCGCTCCGTGATTCGACCCGGCTTGGCTGACATTCCTGTCCGTGATTGACCTGGCTTGTCTGAGAACCCTCTCCGTGATCCGACCCGGCCTGGCTGACTTTCTGCTACATGACCAGTTAACGGACTGCTCTGGTGACCTGCTAGTTCCTGCTCTCCTCTCCGGTTGTCGCCATAGCGACATTCTGACTTCCGCCACTGCCTTGCCTGGCTGGCTGTGTGACCTGCTCCTGTCCAGTGTTGCTTGCTCCCAGTGCTGTGTATAGCTTGATTGCAGAGCTGTGCTGCTGTATTAGAGCCTCCATATCGTTTGCAGAGCTTTCGTACTTCTCTGAGCCTCCGATCCGTAAAGCTGCATTTTAACCCTAGCTGTGCCGCCTTACCATTCGCTGAGTCTCTCACTGGTATAGAGCCTAGCCTTTGCACTACATCTGGTGAGTCAGCCGCTTATGCTCTGGTTGGTCGGCGGCTCATTCTGCCTGATTGCAGAGTAGTGCTGTTCGGTAACGTTTCCAGTAGGGGCTATTTGGCTCAGGCTCAGACGTTAACGCCATGGGGGCTGAAGGTACTAGCTACTATAGCTATAGGTGAAGGGCTATTGGCTTCTTCGTTGCAGCATATGGTGGTCCGTTGTTACGCCCGTGGGGGCTCCTGGCTCAAAGCTCTTGCAGGTTGACTTAGGTTACGCCCGTGGGGGCTATTGGCTCACTCCTCTGTTCCGTTGGTCTCCGTTGTACGCCCGTGGGGGCTATAGCAACTCTTGCAGTTCAAGCTATACTGTGGTGTCGCCCGTGGGGGCTAACTACTCAGGCACTTGCAGATTCAGTCGTATCCTTGGTTACGCCCATGGGGGCTATTCTGGGTACTGTCCTGCTGATATAACCTCTGGTCACACAGGGCCTAGCAGCAACCTCTCTCAGTACTATAAGTGTGATTCCAGCTACACTTACTTCTCCCAATTAACACCTTGGGCGTGCCAAACTCCACAGCAGAGACTGTCCATTTATGCATTTAACCCTTACTTGTGTCTCTATTATGTGCCTGTCCTGAGACAGTATATGTGATACTCTTATTCTGTATACTGGGCCTGTGGGGGCATATCTGTCATTATCTTGCTACTACTTTGTGTTGCCTATAGAGGGCGGTCATTTGCCTTATTTGTTCTTTTAATAAAACTGTGTTTTATCTCACCACTGGCCTGAGTGTCTTAAAAAAACGTTACACACTCCCACCACTGTCAGATGCTTTATTCAAAAATTATAAAAATTATAACAGTTTAAATAACCAGGAAGTGAATTTACTGTGTGTTTACTTCCTGATAGTTCTAACTGACAGGAAGTGAATTTACTGTGTTTACTTCCTGATAGTTCTGACAGGAAGTGACTCAGCAGTTTCTATCACATTCTGTGGAGAACTGTATGTTTCCTCTCCACTAGAACCTAACAGGAACTGTAATTAGAATTTGACCACTAGAGGGCACTGCTAATGTAAAAAACAACACTAGTTTAAACTGTAATAACTCTGGAAATATAAATCTCTCCGCAGTGGGAGTACCCTTATTTTACTCAGTAGGAAAATCCCTACAACGTGTATTTTTTCATAAAAAAAAGTTTACTGCTCCTTTAAGGATAACTTTATTTGGGGGCACTTTTGAGAGGTAAAATAATGATTATTAAGCTAGTCGCCACCTGCCTAAGTATTGCAGGGCGACTTTAGTGGAGGTGGTAGTTCAGCTTTAACCATTAAAATGATCAGAGGATTGTGCAACACATTGGTTTAAAGCGGAACTAGCATACATATAAAAGTGCCCCCCAATTGATTTTTACTATTGCTTTAAGCATATAAATCCTTTTATTATCCTTGTTGAGTCTGGCTTTATTTAGAAATCAAAGTTTTTCTCCTCTATGATTGGCTAGGGCGAGTTGCATTGTACTTTAAAGGGGAACTATCACACACATAAAGTTAATTCCCAAGAATTACCCATCTGGCAACTAGCTGACCAATACCGCTAGTTGCCAGAATAATTACCTCCTTACCGAGAAATTCTACTGCTCCTGACACTGACAGCCAGGAAACAGCGCAGACATCTTTGCATAGTGACGTCTGCACACCTACACTGTCAGTCAGGCACGTGCACCCATAGACACCAAGGGGGGCTTGAGCACCTGCCCTTTTTGTCCAAAATGCCCTCGTGCCCTTTTAACAAAAAAAAAAAATTAATCAGTACAATTTTATCGAGAAGTGCCCTTTTTTTCATTTGAGCCCCTGCCCTCCAAAATGTCTGTGCACGTCCCTGCTGTCAGTCCAGGGGCGGACTGACCATACGGGCATTCGGTCACGGACCGAGGGCCCGTGACCGCAGGGGGCCCACCGCCACTTCCAGCGCTGCTCAGCAACTCTCGACCGCCGGCGCGCCGTTCTAGTAATACAGAGCGCTGGGAGATGACATCATCTCCCAGCCTCTGCATTACTAGAGGCGCGCGGGACTTCACACAGCCACGCCGCTAGACCACCAGGGACTGGAGGTAGGGGCAGTTTGGAGATGAAGGGGCATTGTGGAAGGGGCATTGCGGAGATGAAGGGGGCATTGTGGTAGGGGCATTGTGGAGATGAAGGGGGCAGTGTGGAGATAGGGGCATTGTGGAGATGAAGGGGGCAATGTGGAGATGAAGGGGGCAGTGTGGAGATAGGGGCATTGTGGAGATGAAGGGGGCAATGTGGAGATGAAGGGGGCAGTGTGGAGATAGGGGCATTGTGGAGATGAAGGGGGCAGTGTGGAGATGAAGGGGGCAGTGTGGAGATAGGGGCATTGTGGAGATGAAGGGGGCAGTGTGGAGATAGGGGCATTGTGGAGATGAAGGGGGCAGTGTGGAGATAGGGGCATTGTGGAGATGAAGGGGGCAGTGTGGAGATAGGGGCATTGTGGAGATGAAGGGGGCAGTGTGGAGATGAAGGGGGCAATGTGGAGATGAAGGGGGCAGTGTGGAGATAGGGGCATTGTGGAGATGAAGGGGGCAGTGTGGAGATGAAGGGGGCAGTGTGGAGATAGGGGCATTGTGGAGATGAAGGGGGCAATGTGGAGATGGGGGCATTGTGGAGATGAAGGGGGCAGTGTGGAGATAGGGGCATTGTGGAGATGAAGGGGGCAGTGTGGAGATAGGGGCATTGTGGAGATGAAGGGGGCAGTGTGGAGATGAAGGGGGCAATGTGGAGATGAAGGGGGCAGTGTGGAGATAGGGGCATTGTGGAGATGAAGGGGGCATTGTGGAGATGAAGGGGGCATTGTGGAGATAGGGGCATTGTGGAGATGAAGGGGGCAGTGTGGAGATGAAGGGGGCAGTGTGGAGATAGGGGCATTGTGGAGATGAAGGGGGCATTGTGGAGATAGGGGCATTGTGGAGATGAAGGGGGCAATGTGGAGATTTCTGCAGGGGGCCCAGAACTCTTTTTGGACCAGGGGCCCTGGGTCCTGTCAGTCCGTCCCTGCTGTCAGTCCCTTCCGTACCTTAAGGTACCAAGCAATGCCTCTTACAGCTGACTGCGCAGGCGTGCAGACGTCACTATGCAAAGATGTCTGCGCTGTTTCCTGGCTATCAGTATTGGGACGGTAGGAATTTGCTGTAATTATTCTGGTGACTAGTACTATTGATCAGCTATTCACCAGATGGGTAATTCTTCGGGTTTAACTTTATTTGGGGTGGTAGTTCCCCTTTAAGGTATAGAGAGAGACGGACAGTGCAGGCGCACAGATGCCTCTACGGCAAGATGCCTGGTGGTGAGTCTCTGAATAACTTTGATTTCTAAATAATGCCGGACTTAATAAGGATAATAAAAGGAGTTATATGCTTAACGCTATGGTAAAAATCAATTGGGGGCACTTTTATATGGATGATAGCTCCGCTTTAAGTTTTTGCGATGCGTTGGATGCCCCTCTGGTCTCTTAAGGGACATGGTGCCCATACAGAGAGCAATACGGTCATTGAAAAATTAGCAGTGTGTTCAAAAAAGGACAACTGGACATTTATAGCGGTGTGTTGGCACAACCGATTTGATCAAAAGAACACAATCAGCAGTTTTCATCAGATGGCCGGCTTTGAGAATTTTGATTTGCCACTGATTCTTGTGTATGTGTGGGGAGGACCTGCAGGCAGTCTGACCGTTCAGTGATTCATATTTCACAACAGTTCAAATGGCCAAAGAGAGACACTTTTGTTTTAGGTGATGGTGTTTCTGGGGCGTGACTGGTGGGCGGGGCATTACAAATAATTTTTAGATTATTTCATGACCTATTAACTGCTCTTAAGACGGGAGGAAAGGAACTTATGGCAAAACAAAGGCAGATGTTTTCTTTACAGTAAGGGTAGTAAAGATGAGGAATTCTTTGCCTCAGGAGTGGGTATTGCTTGATTGCTATTGGAGTCTATGGAGAGCTTGAGTTTTCAGACCAAATTGAGAGATCAACACCAGCAATACTCCCATAAAAAAGAATGGCTACAATGTGAAACTAAAGCTGTTATACAAATTCAGGTTTGAGCTGTAATAAGGTTTTAATGAAGCATCTAACACCAGTGGGAAATTTGCTCAGCTAGAAAAGCTCGACATCACATATAGTTTTCATAATTAGCATTAAGTGCCCAGGGTCAGATTTACATCTCAGGTGCCCTTAGTTCCACCCATGACCACACCCCCACTCCTCCCACGACCCCGCCCCCAGTCCCATCCACTGTTTTCTGGCACAGAAAATACCCTAAGCCTGTAACATGCAAGCACAAAAAAAACAAACAGCTTTTAACCCCTTATTTGCTAAAGAGGTTCCAATGTATTGCTTTGCAGTGAAGACATGGAAATCTCTCTAGCATCCAAGGGGTTAAATAATAGACATAATGTTATAAAAAACTGGTGCAGGGACAATGAGATTGTTCTGGCCACGCCCACAATTCAGAATGTGGGTGTGGCCAGTTCCAATGAGACACCTCCCCTCAAAATTTAGAACTCTAGCCAGATGCCTGCTCTGCCTATTGGAAAACACGTCCCTGTACGTTTCCCCTATTAATGATGTTTTTAAACAATAAAAGAATGGAGGCAGTGGTGTGATACTGTTAAAGGGATAGTAATGTTTCATAATAAAAGCAGCTCTAATTAATTATCATTATATTTGGACTTTGGAGAGTGTTATTTCAGTTCTGTCAGAGTTGTAGTTCAAGAGTAATTCAATGATAAAGTGTCCCCCTCCCGCCCCTTTTACTGATGTAACACTGCTCAGCCAGATCAGAAGGGAGGTGCCCAGGTAGACTGCAGAGAGGGACAATCTTCAATTAAGATAAGAGGAAAAACCTGAAAAATGTGTCAAGGGGGCAGGGCTTTCATTGTTCTCATAGGAAGAAGATTGTCCCCTGCTGTTATCTGTCTGGTCTATGAACTGGATTCCACATCTGAGAAGAGATGGCTTACACTAGGTAAAAGGGGCGGGAGGGGAAACTTTGCTTGTGAATATCTCTCAAACCATAAGGGATTGAGAGATAAGACTTATATCGTTCTTCATGTTTTTTTAATGCCTACAAAATAAAATAAAGATAAAATGAAATATTATTATGCCTTTAACCCTTTGAGTGCCAGCAATGCATTCCGTACCACTCTGGCACTCAAAGGTTTAAGAGGCTGATGTGACAGCTTTGCAGTTCCTGAATGACAAATTGTCCCAACACCTTACATACTATGAAGATGACGCGGTCTTGTCATTGTACCGCCGCCTGCCCGCACTGCTGCAGTAGGCACTCCAGACGCGCATCGCCTCAGGGCAGCCGCCAACATCACAATCAGTCTGTGAATAAGGAATACAAAGGGGAATTGCTCAGTTAGTGCATACCTCCCAACATATGGTCAAAGAAGACACTTGGGAGGTATGTTAGTGTGGCTCCTGAAAATGGGAGCGATACATCCTCTTACCCCTTGGCAAATCTCATTACCATGATACATCTTCTTATCCTTGGTAACGTTAAAGGGATAGCAATGCTTCACAATAAAATCATCTGCAATTAATCTTCATAGTATTTGGGCCATGGAGAGTGTTATTTCAATACTGTCAGAGTTGTAGTTCAGGAGTAATTGAATGATAAAGTACCTTGCCCAAGGATGTTGTTATGGAAGAACAATGGATACTTTTAAAAGAAGATTAGATACATTCTTTTCAAAAGGGAACATACAGGGTTATACTGTATATTAGTAGGCAAAACTGAAATGTCTGATAAAGACTATGTTATTTGGCAGCAGAAAAGATACATAATCCTCATGTCTCTGGGTATGAGGCAAAGGTTGAACTTGATAGACTTGTGTCTTTTTTCAACCCAATTTACTGTTACAATGTTATATACTAATTGTATGTTTTCACATACATTTATTTCTTTTTTGATCTATAGACAACTTTAGATTTATTAGACCACATATTGTATTATTTATAAGCAGTTATTATTTATTAGTGTCAACAACTTTCCATTTAACCCACTAAGTGCATTACTGAGCAGTGTCAGTGGGGAGCTGATGAAGGGAAAAGTCAGGACTTCATTGCAAGGGGAGGTGGGCAGTGCATTGCCGAGTAGTGTCAGTGAGTGGGGAGCTAATGTAGGGATAAGGCAGGAAGTCAGTGCTAGGGGAGGTGGGCAGTGCATTACTGAGCAGTGTCAGTGAGTGGGTGAGATAATGTAGGGGTAAGACAGGAAGTCATTGCTAGGGGAGGTGGGTAATGCATTGCTGAGCAGTGTCAGTGAGTGGGGAGCTGATCTAGGGATAAGACAGGAAGTCAGTGCTAGGGGAGGTGGGTAATGCATTACTGAGCAGTGTCAGTGAGTGGGGAGCTGATCTAGGGATAAGACAGGAAGTCAGTGCTAGGGGAGGTGGACTATGCGTTGCCAAGTTGTGTCAGTGAGTGGGGAGGTAATGTAGGGATAAGACAGGAAGTCAGTGTTAGGGGAGGTGGTCAATGCATTGCTGAGCAGTGTCAGTGAGTGGGGGAGGTAATGTAGGGATAAGACAGGAAGTCAGTGCTAGGGGAGGTGGGTAATGCATTGCTGAGCAGTGTCAGTGAGTGGGGGAGGTAATGTAGGGATAAGACAGTAAGTCAGTACTAGGGGAGGTGGGTAATGCATTGCTGAGCAGTGTCAGTGAGTGGGGGAGGTAATGTAGGGATAAGACAGGAAGTCAGTGTTAGGGGAGGTGGGTAATGCATTGCTGAGCAGTGTCAGTGAGTGGGGAGGTAATGTAGGGATAAGACAGGAAGTCAGTACTAGTGGATAGGGTAATGCATTGCTGAGCAGTGTACATGAGTGGGGAGGTAATGTAGGAATAAGACAGGAAGTCAGTGCTAGGGGAAGAGGGCAATGCATTGCTGAGAGTGTCAGTGAGTAGGGGGAGGTAATGTAGGGTTAAGACAAGAGACAAGAACTCAGTGCTAGGGGAAGAGGGTAATGCATTTCTGAGCAATTTCGGTGAGTGGGGAAGGTAATGTAGGGATAAGACAGGAAGTCAGTGTTAGGGGAGGTGGTCACTGCTTTCCTAAGCAGTGTCAGTGAGTGGGGGAGATAATGTAGGGGTAAGACAGGAAGTCAGTGCTAGGGGAGGTGAGTAATGCATTGCTGAGCCATGTCAGTGAGTGAGGAGGTACTGTAGGGATAAGATAGGAAGTCAGTGCTAGGGGAGGTGGGCAATACATTGCTGAGCAGTGTCAGTGAGTGGGGAGGTAATGTAGGGATAAGAAAAGAAGTGTTAGAGGAGGTGGGTAATGCATTGCTGAGCAGTGTGAGTGGGGAGGTAATGTAGGGATAAGACAAGAAGTCAGTGCTGGTGGAGGTGAGCAATGCATTGCTGAGCAGTGTCAGTGAGTGGGAAGGTAATGTAGGGATAAGACAAGAAGTCAGTGCTAGGGGAGGTGGGCATTGCATTGCTGAGCAGTGTCAGTGAGTGGGGAGGTAATGTAGGGATAAGACAGGAAGTCAGTACTAGGGGAGGTGGGCAATGCATTGCTGAGCAGTGTTATTGAGTGAGGAGGTAATGTAGGGATAAGATAGGAAGTCAGTGCTAGAAGAGGTGGGTAATGCATTGCTGAGCAGTGTCAGTGAATGGAGGAGGTAATGTATGGATAAGACAGGAAGTCAGTGCTGGGGGAGGTGGGCAATGCATTACTGATCAGTGTCATTGAGTGAGGAGGTAATGTAGGTATAAGATAGGAAGTCAGTGCTAGAGGAGGTGGGTAATGCATTGCTGAGCAGTGTCAGTGAGTGGGGGAGGTAATGTAGGGATAACACTGGAAGTCAGTGCTAGGGGAGGTGGGTAATGCATTGCTGAGCAGTGTCAGTGAGTGGGGGAGATAATGTAGGGATAAGATAGGAAGTCAGTGCTAGAGGAGGTGGGTAATGCATTGCTGAGCAGTGTCAATGAGTGGGGGAGGTAATGTATGGATAAGACAGGAAGTCAGTGCTAAGGGAGGTGGGTAATGCATTGATGAGCAGTGTCAGTGAGTGGGGGAGGTAATGTATGGATAAGACAGGAAGTCAGTGCTAGGGGAGGTGGGTAATGCATTGCTGAGCAGTGTCAGTGAGTGGGTAAGTAATGTAGGGATAAGACAGGAAGCATACCTCCCAAGTGTCCCTCTTTAGGAGGGACGGTCCCTCTTTTAGACCCAAATCCCTCTGTCCCTCTTTCCCACCCTGATGTCCCTCTTTTTAGGAGATCAGATTGTGTGGTTTGTATAAAAGTGTATCACATTGCTCTACAGCAATAAAACTCAAATTATTGTTTGTTTAAACATCAATATATGTGTTTATAAAGTAGTCTGTGTAAATAAAATACTTTGGTTTTGTTATAAGTCATGTATTAGGTTACACAAGGAGGTGTCAGTAGGTCATGAATTAGCCTAAAAATTCTCGGTAATTCCCAGGCCACCAACCACACCCCCAGCAACACCCTCTAAAGCACAAGTGTCCCTCTTTGGCAATTTGAAATGTTGGGAGGTATGAGGAAGTAAGTGCTAGGGGAGGTGGCCAATGTATTGCTAAGCAGTGTCAGTGAGTGGGTAAGTAATGTAGGGATAAGTGCTTGCGTTGCATTCTTTAATTTGCATAATCTATAAATCTATTTAACACAAATAAACAGTTTGCAACATGCAGGTGAATTTAAAAGCTTTCAAAGTCACCACTTGTTTTCGGTGATGAGTTACCTTTAAAGCACATATTTTCTTTCTGTTGCCTCACAAAAGCACAACCTGTGTCGCATTAACCCTTGGGTGCCAAAGCGTTCTCCCATGCATTGCAAACCAATGCGTTGGAGACACCTCTGGCAAGGTTTTCATCTACCTCTTACAACCCCATTTAGAAACAATTACCATAATGCGAGCTCCCATTGGTGGACTTGGGGGGCCATATATGTGGCCCTAGAGGTGAATATTGTTGCATACCTTCCAACATTTCAAATGGCCAAAGAGGGACACTTTTGTTTTAGGTGGTGTTTATGGGGGTGTGGCTGGTGGGCGGGGCATTACTGAGCATTTTTAGGCTATTTCATGACCTACCGGCTCCTCTTTGTGTAACTGAATATTATTTATTATTATTTAGAGCAAGACCAAAGTGTTTTATTTCATACCTCCCAAGTGTCCCTCTTTAGGAGGGACAGTCCCTCTTTTAAACCCAAATCCCTCTGTCCCTCTTTCCCACCCTGATGTCCCTCTTTTTAGGAGATCAGACTGTGTGGTGTGTATAGAAGTGTATGACCCTGGTGTCCCTGTGTTTAGGAGATCAGACTGTGTGGTGTGTATAGATGTGTATCACCCTGGTGTCCCTGTGTTTAGGAGATCAGACTGTGTGGTGTGTATATAAGTGTATCACCCTGGTGTCCCTGTGTTTAGGAGATCAGACTGTGTGGTGTGTATATAAATGTATCACATTGCCCTACAGCAATATAACTTGCATTATTGTTTGTTTAAATGTCAGTACATGTGTTTATAAATTAGTATGTGTAAATAAAATACTTTGGTCTTGTTATAAGTCATTTATTAGGTTATACAAAGAGGTATGAATAGGTCATGAAATAGCTTAAAAATCCCCGGTAATGCACCGCCCACCAGCCACGCCCCCAGCAACACCCCCTAAAACACAAGTGTCCCTCTTTGACAATTTGAAATGTTGGGAGGTATGTTATTTACGTAGATTAATTTATAAACACATATATTAAAGATTAACTACACATTTATGTGAGTTTTATTGTTGTGGAGCATGTAATAAACACTACTCATTCTGATCTCCTGAAAAAGAGGGACAGAAGGGTAGAAAAGAGGGACAGAGGGATTTTGGTCTGAAAGAGGGACTGTCCCTCCTAAAGAGGGACACTTGGGAGGTATGTTGTTGATTGTTACTAATATAGAAGACTTGATACATTTCCCTGTAATCCAGAAATTGGAAGTGCTTTTTTTCTTACCTCTGTAAATTCAGCCACAAAGGGGTTACTGGTGACAACGTGTTCTTGAACAGTTCAGTCCATCGAGGAGGAATGGGGAAGGCTGGAGGGGGGTGGGGGGGTAGTATTCTCCTCCCCTGCCTGCACCATCCTACACTCCCAGCTCGGAGCTGAGATAAACTGCTGGATTATCATTAACTGCAAAACCAGATGGTGTGGGAGGAGGGCTAAAGGTGCCCCTGTTTCCTAACATGGAGAGACAGGAGGTAGGGTTACTATCCGCTGTAAAGTTTATGTATCTCACACACGGTAGTATTTATCCTGGAGCCTCAATGATGGTACTGTATTGAAGGGTTAATGGGAAGTTATTAGACTTGTGCATTTATTTTGTAACAAATGGAAAATGTAACCTTTGAGTGCAAAGCAATTCATTCCGTATACCTCTGGCACTCAAAGGGTTAAAGGGATAGTAATACTTCGTTTTAACTTTATTTTATTTTGTAGGCATTAAAAAAACATGAAGAACGATATAAGTCTTATCTCTCAAACCTTTATGGTTTGAGAGATATTCACAAACAAAGTATCCCCCTCCTGCCCCTTTTACTGATGTAACACTGCTCAGCCAGATCAGAAGGGAGGTGCCCAGGTAGATTGCAGAGAGGGACAATCTTCAATTAATATAAGGGAAAAACCTGAAAAGCTTGTCAAGGGGGAGCAGGGCTTTCATTGTTCTCATAGGAAGAAGATTGTCCCCTTCTGTTATCTGTCTGGTCTATGGAGTGCATTCCACATCTGAGAAGAGATGGCTTACACTAGGTAAAAGGGGCGGGAGGGGAAACTTTGCTTGTGAATATCTCTCAAACCATAAAGTTTTGAGAGATAAGACTTATATCGTTCTTCATGTTTTTTTTAATGCCTACAAAATAAAATAAAGTTAAAATGAAGTATTACTATCCCTTTAAATAAAATGACCTGTTTTGTGACGTTCGGGTTAAAAATGACAAACAAGTGTCACGGAACATGACATTTCAGAAAAACAAACAACACAGTCAACATCCGTTACGCGGGACGTTTCTTCTTTTATGACAAAAATGTCTAACAAATTGGTTCAATCTATTTCAGAAGTTTTCTCAAGTTTAACAAGTAATAAAAGTTATTATATTTCTGAATCTAATCAGGTCGATGTGAGTAAAGTGATAGTAATGTCTCTATTAAATTGCAGCTCTGATTGTTCTTTAAAGGGATAGTAATGTTTCATAATAAAAGCAGCTCTAATTAATCATCATAGTATTTGGAGAGTGTTATTTCAGTTCTGTCAGAGTTGTAGTTCAAGAGTAATTCAATGACAAAGTATCCCCCTCCCGCCCCTTTTACTGATGTAACACTGTTCAGCCAGATCAGAAGGGAGGTGCCCAGGCAGACTGCAGAGAGGGACAATCTTCAATTAAGATATGGGAAAAACCTGAAAAACTTGTCAAGGGGGCAGGGCTTTCATTGTTCTCATAGGAAGAAGATTGTCCCCTGCTGTTATCTGTCTGGTCTTTGGACTGGATTCCACATCTGAGAAGAGATGGCTTACACTAGGTAAAAGGGGCAGGAGGGGAAACTTTGCTTGTGAATATCTCTCAAACCATAAAGGTTTGAGAGATAAGACATATCGTTCTTCAAGTTTTTTTAATGCCTACAAAATAAAATAAAGATAAAAGGTAAGTGCTTCTGTCACACACAGTAATTATATAGCTATACACCTGACTGCTGTGTGATGGACTCCTACCTAGGTAAGTGCTTCTGTTACACACAGTAATTATATACATACACCTGACTGCTGTGTGATGGACTCCTACCTAGGTAAGTGCTTCTGTTACACACAGTAATTATATAGATACACCTGACTGCTGTATGATGGACTCCTACCTAGGTAAGTGCTTCTGTTACACACAGTAATTATATAGATACACCTGACTGCTGTATGATGGACTCCTACCTAGGTAAGTACTTCTGTTACACACAGTAATTATATAGATACACCTGACTGCTGTATGATGGACTCCTACCTAGGTAAGTGCTTCTGTTACACACAGTAATGATATAGATACACCTGACTGCTGTGTGATGGACTCCTACCTAGGTAAGTGCTTCTGTTACACACAGTAATTATATAGATACACCTGACTGCTGTATGATGGACTCCTACCTAGGTAAGTGCTTCTGTTACACACAGTAATGATATAGATACACCTGACTGCTGTGTGATGGACTCCTACCTAGGTAAGTGCTTCTGTTACACACAGTAATTATATAGATACACCTGACTGCTGTATGATGGACTCCTACCTAGGTAAGTCTTTATTATGTTGCACACTCCTGTGGTCATCAAGATGTTAAACAGACATTCCTTACTACAACCTTCTCATTACATATTTACACATCTCCAGGCTAAATACCATTACTTGAACTTTGAACTCAAAACATACATTTTACAAACCATGTGATGAACGCAGAACACTCAGCGAATACTATGGCTCTAACCAGGAAGTTATGGACACCAGCTTATTACTGTGAACACTATGGGTCTTATGTTCAAAAGAAAACTGGAATTTTGGGACAACCCAACTGCACCACAGCAAATACAATTATCCTCTGAATTAAATGGGTGTTTAATCCCTTGAATGGTAAAGGCATTGGAGACCTCTAGCATTCAATGGCTTCAACCCCTTAAGGACCGGGAAAATCTGAGGTGGATTTCACTTAAGGACCGGAGCAATTCTGACCTTTTTGACCATGTCTTTGTTCAACAGTGTTTTCCCTCTAAGTACTTTATTTTACCCATAAAATGTTATACGGTTTATTTACGCACAAATAGGGCTTTCTTTTGATACCACACTTATATGGATAGCCCATCATTTACTTTAGTAAAATTAAAGAAAACGGTAAAAAAAAAAAAAAAGTTAAAAAAACTGTTTTTTTTCCCTCTTAGGATCATTTGGGCACAATGGGTTAAATTTTTATGGACACTGCATGAAAGGTATGACCTGTCAGTCATACCTACAAAATGGGCAGTTTTAAGTTGGCACTGTCCCCCTGGGTGAAAATCCCCTTGTCCCTTCCCCCACCTATTTTCCCACTTTTTTTATCGATTAAATTTGGCGGTGTATATAAATGTATTACATGGCTCCACAACAATCACATTTCCAATATTGGTAATTGACTTTTTTTAACCCCTTAGTGACGGCCGCGTGCAGACGCGGCCGTCACTTAACGCCCGTCTAACATTTTTTTTTTTTAAAACAATCCGGAGTCCCCGAACGGCGCGCAGCCGCGCGGGGAGCCGGATTTCCGGGACGTACATGTACGTCCTCTGTCACTAAGTGACAGCCACACAGGACGTACATGTACGTCCTGTGTCACGAAGGGGTTAAATAAATTTTTTTTTTGCAAAAAAAAAAAATGTGTTGTGTCTTTAAAAAAAAGCTAGTGAAAAATTGACCTGCATCCAGCCAGCCTCCAGCACAGCAATGAAGGGGTTAATACCCCCAGCTGCTGCTTTTTCTTTAACCACTAGGTGTCTCCTCTCTGCTTCTCTGTTCCTTACCTTTGATCGTAAGGGACAGACAGGCATAGGGGAGACACTCATTTACTGAGAATGCCGGTACATGTGATTGCTGCTGCAGTGATCACATGACCCGACATAACTGAGAAGGGCTAAGACTGAAAGCTCCGGTACCGGAGCGCTCAGTCTCAGCCTGGGATGAATGATAGCAGCGTGCAAGCTGCTATCATTTAACCCTAACTGCTTTCGACCCATGACGGTCCTGGACTATAGTGGGTCGTTAAGTGGTTGAAGCCTTATTTAAAGAGATAGTAGTGTCATAATATAAAAAATGTGGGATTGTTCAATTTACTTTTGTATAATGCATATTATCCTTTGAACGGCCTGTACCTTTGTATTCTTCTAGAAAATCAAGTTAAAAGTTCCCCACCCCTTTCCATCATGTCATTCACAGTTCCCTGAGATCCAAAAGCTGGTTGCTTGACTGGACGGATCGCAATGAGGGACAATATTGTGTGTGTGTGTGCAAGTATAAGGAAGAGGGACAGGGTTTTCCTTATAGCGACACAATATTGTCCCTCATGTGATCCGTCCGCACCGTCTTTCAGATCTCAGTGAAGTGTGAATGACGTGATGGAAAGCGGCGGGAGAGGGAAACTTTTAACTTGATTTTCAAGATGAATACAAAGGTACAGTTCTAAGGGTAGTATGCATTATATAAAAGTAAATTGAACAACAGTATCACCATGGGCTCATCATCTATTAAGTTAGCCAGTTTCGCGGACGATATCTTGGCTTTTCTAACTTCCTCCCATGATTCTCTTACCGCCTTAACGGGCTTATTATCTGCGTATGGACACCTCTCTGGGATGAATGTGAATTACTCCAAATCTGAAATTTTACCTATCTGTATTCCTAGTGCCTTGCAAGCTTTTCTGCAAGCGGAACATCCATATAGGTGGGTGTTGAACTCGATTAAATATTTGGGGATCCATCTTACGCCGCACTTATCTGATCTTGTTCCACTTAACCTAAATATGCTCATCTCTTCTTTGAGACAGGAGGTATCCTCTTGGAAACATATTTTTGCCTCCTGGATTGGTCGTATCAACCTAGTCAAGATGGTCCTCCTCCCAAAAATTCTATATGTATTACGATCTTTACCCCTTCGTATTCCTCTGACTTTCTTTACTACGGTTAAACGTTTAATTCACTCCTTTGTCTGGAACCAGAAAAGACCTCGAATTCATCAAGAGATCTTGTTTAGAGACCCTTTGTCTGGGGGGTTGGGCCTTCCAGATCTTTTTAGATACCATCGCGCTACATCTTTACTAACCCTTTTAGATTTAGTTCGTTCTCCACTAGATAAGGATTGGGCGGCTCTCCTTCAATCTCTAGCTCCGACTATATCTCTATGACAACTTTTATGGTCAAAATCGGATAACTTACCTGAGTTTCTATCAACCCACCCTATTTATTGTCATCTTCTTCACACCTGGAAATGCTGTGACAAAGTGGCTTCTCTTAGTCCTCATCCCTCGCCTCTATGTTCCTTATTAGGCAATCCTGGCTTCCCTCCTGGACTGGACAGAGCTGCTTTCAGAGCCTGGTCTGAACTTGGATTGGTAGATCTGGACCATTTACTTCCGACTCGGTCTGTTCCTTCTTTTCAATCTCCTTGTTCTCAATTTCACTTACCGCAGGTTGAGATCTGGAGATACTTTCAGGTCAGGCACTTTTTGCTGACCCCACGCCTTCGGCTTTACGAGCCATGGTCTCTCACCCTTTTTGAAAAACTTATTATCCTTGAATCTCAGGTTCCCAAGGGGACCTCAAAACTTTATGCTTTACTTGCAGAAGTTTCTAATGCTCGATCCCTGACCTTTCTCTTACGTTCAAAAATTGCTTGGGAACATGAACTTGATGCTTCTATTCCAGACTCTTCTTGGCTCCTGTCTTTTAAAATGTGCTGGATCCATGTCAAATGTACCAGGTATCGTGAAACTAATTATAAGGTGCTCCTTAGATGGTATAGATCTCCCTTGCTGCTCTCTAAGCTTAAGATTACTTCTCCGGACTTTTGTTGGAGATGTTCTTCTCCAGCAGCTTCTCTGGCCCATATTTGGTGGTCCTGCCTGCTTATTCGCCCTTTTTGGTTGTCGATACACTCATCTATCAATCAGGTTCTGGATCTTCAATTACCCTTCTCACCGCAGCTCTTGCTTCTTAATATATTTCCGGATCAGGGACATTCACCTATGATGTCTCATAGGATTGTACGACACTGGTTGATGCTGACATCCATTGCTAGGATTTGCATCCCACGTAGATGGTTGGATCCGAACCCGCCCACTGTGTTGGACTGGAGACGTGAACTTTCTCATGTTCTGGAACTAGAGCGTCTCCATTCTATATCTCTCAACAGGCAGTCCGCATTCCGGGATGATTTTGCTCCGTGGGATCGTTTACTCGATCCTAGTCTGGCATTTTCTGGCCCAGCGAATGTTGATCATGCTTCCAGTGTTTCCCTTGTAGTCCCTTAATACCCTTTTATGTGTCCCCCCCCCACCCTTATCCCTCCTCTATTCTTCCCTCCTCCTCCTCTTCTCCTCTTCTCTACTGTATTTCCTTTTCTTACTATCCTCACACTTTCTCTTTCTCTATTATACTCTCGATTTCTTTGCTTTACTGATATATGTATCGTACTATACCTGCGGTCCTTGTTCTGTGCATATGTCATGAACAGTGGCGTAACAATAGGGGTTGCAGGGGTCGCACCTGCGACCAGGCCCGGCACTCCAAGGGGCCCGGCCGCCCCCTGCGAACCCATCGCCACTCGCCCACAGCCCTGCCCGCAGCAGCTCAGCTGCTGTCCCAGCGCTCTAGTAATGCAGAGCGCTGGGAGATGACATCATCTCCCAGCGCTCTGCATAACTAAGAACAGCGCGAGAGGTGGAGGTAGGAGGTACGCATGGGGCAACTTGAAGATGGGGCAGGGGGCCCGGGCCCGTCGGCAATTCCTGCACCAGGGCCCGGTGGCTTCTAGTTACGCCACTGGTCAAGAATCGCTAAGTTGCTGCAGTTTGTTAGACCTTATCAAGCTTGTTAAAAGTATGTTTTGTTTAGTTTTGTGCACTTTTGACTATACCTTGTATAGTGTATGTTATTGCTTCTTTTTATATCCCTGTAATGCCTTTTCTTTCAT
>CM074721.1:18214491-18256671 GCA_037306005.1 Rhinophrynus dorsalis
AGTGGAGTGGAAGGAGAGACGTGCTGATGCGGTGTGCTCCCGCGATGTGCTCCCGCGCTGTCCTCTTCTGTAATGCAGAGCGCTGGGAGATGATGTCATCACCCAGCGCTCTGCATTACTAGAGCGCCAGAGGGAGATTGCAGTCACCAGGCAGAGGGGTCACAGGAAGAGGTCGGGCCCCTGGAGTGACGGGCCCGATCGCGGGTGTGACCCCTGCGTCCCCTATAGTTACGCCACTGGGTGTATTGCATTTGCATATGCATACTGGTGGGGTCATTCAGAGGCTTAGAAGTACTTTTAAAAGGGCCATATGTTTGACATGATGAGAAAAAGAAACTCACAGCTCCAACTCACCATAGAACATACTTTGCAAATGTAACATAAGAACGCAAGTGAATAATGCACAGATAGCAGCTAGGAATATATGGGTTCTCCAAACCCCCAAGAGTAAGGGCGAAGCGTTAAAGGGATAGTAATGTTTCAAAATAAAAGCCGCTCTGATTAATCTTCATAGTATTTGTGCCATGGAGAGTGTTATTTCAATACTGTCAGAGTTGTAGTCCAAGAGTAATTGAATGATAAAGTATCCCCCTCCCGCCCCTTTTACCTAGTGTAAGACATCTCCCCTCAGATGTGGAATCTGGTCTTAAGACCAGACAGCGCACAGCAAGGGACAATCTTCTTACTGTGAGAACAATGAAAACCCTGCCTCTCTTGACAGGTTTTTCAGGTATTTCCTCTTATGATCACTGAAGATTGTCCCTCCCTGTGATCCATCCGGACAGTCTTGCTGCTCTGAGGTGAGCAGTGTTACATCAGTAAAAGGGATGGGAGGGGGATACTTTATCATTCAATTACTCTTGTACTACAACTCTGACAGTATTGATATAACACTCTCCATGGCCCGAATACTATGAAGATTAATTGGAGCTGCTTTTATTGTGAAACATTACTATCCCTTTAAAGCAATAAACTAAAACAAAAAAAGGAAACCTGCACTCTTCCATACTATTTATCCAAATGTGCGCCCTGTATAGTCATATATCATACTAGCAACATGGGACGGCGTTGCCCGTCATGTTATGACCATTGGGCGCACGTGTTTGAAATGCAGACACACTGATAAACACAGACATATGCAGCATACAGGCAGACACATACCATACATCCCAAGTGTCCCTCTTTAGGAGGGACAGTCCCTCTTTGAGGGCCAAATCCCTCTGTCCCTCTTTCCCACCCTGTTGTCCCTCTTTTTAGGAGGTCAGACTGTGTGCAGGGCCGGCTCCACCTATAGGCGAGGTAGGCGCCGGCCTAGGGCGCACACGTACTGGGGGCGCGGGCATGCAGCGGAGAAGAGGTGCGCCCACACACACCATGCCAGGAACCACAACACAGTCAGGTCTGTGTTGCTACAGCGCTCCCTCATCTGGTCGGATCTTTAGTAATGCAGAGCGCGCTGGGAGTCATGATCTCCCGCCACGCTCTCCATTACTGAAGAGAAGACTGCGCGGGAGATACAGGTATGTGATGGGGGGCAAGTTGGAGCTGAGGGGGCATAGTGGAGCTGAGGGGGCAAGTTGGAGCAGATGTGGGGCAAAGTGGAGATGATGGGGGCAAGTTGGAGCTGTTAGGGGAAAGCTGGCGCTGAGGGGGCATAGTGGAGCTGGTGGGGGCAAGTTGGATATGATGGGGGCAAGTTGGAGCTGATGAGGGTCAAAGTGGAGCTGATGAGGGTCAAAGTGGAGCTGAGGGGGGGCAAGCTGGAGCTGAGGGGGGGCAAAGTGGAGCTGAGGGGGGGCAAAGTGGAGCTGGTGGGGCAAGTTGGAGCGGATGGGGGCAAGTTGGAGCTGCTGGGGGCATAGTGGAGCTGATAGTGGAAAGTTGGAGCTGAGAGGGCATAGTGGAGCTGGTGGGGGCAAGTTGGAGCGGATGGGGGGCAAAGTGGAGCTGATGGGGGTAAGTTGGAGAGGATGGGGGGCAAAGTGGAGCTGATGGGGGTAAGTTGGAGCTGAGGGGGCAAAGTGAAGCTGAGGGTACAAAGTGAAGCTGGTGGGGGCACGTTGGAGCTGATGGGGGAAAGTTGGAGTTGATAGGGGCAAAGTGGAACTGGTGGGCCAAAGTGAAGCTGATAAGGGGCAAGTTGGAGCTGGTGGGGGGCATCTCTTACAGGCATCTCCAGAACAGGGGCAGAGTGGCTCAGGGGGCAGAGAGAGGACAATCATGAAAAGAGGTTGGGTATAAGTAGGCGGGGTATAAAGGGGTGGGACACAAGGGGCGGAGCGAAATGGGCGGCAAAATTAGGTTTTGCCTAGGGTGGCAAAAATCCTTGCACCAGCCCTGACTATGTGGTGTGTATTACTTTGCTGTACAGCAATAAAGCAATAAACTTCAGTATATGTGTTTATACATTAGTCTGTGCAAATTAAATACTTTGGTCTTGAACTAAATCATTTATTCAGTTACATAAATAGCCAGTAATAGGTCATGAAATAACCTAAAAATTCGTACTAATGCCCCGCCCACCAGCCACACCCCCAATAATATCACCTAAAATTAACGTGTCCCTCTTTGGCCCTGTGAAATGTTGGGAGGTATGCACATACACACAGTGAGCGGCAGAGACATGCAAAACACATGTACACACAGACACACCGGAGATGCACACATGGACACACATATGTAACAGAGATGTACACACACAGACACGCAACATATATGAGCAGAAACACATGTGCTCATGAGTTGTGTACCCCTCTGGCACTCAAAGGGTTAAGGTACAGAGAGGCATGTCAGAGTTAAATAGCAGTGGGAAGTGTGTTCATACCTGTGAACACTGACTTGTGAAGTCCCTAGAGGGGACTGATGTGGAGAGACAAATGGGGCAAGCTGGGTTAAAAGTGGGTGGGGCTTAATCGCGAGTAGGGGGCGGGGCTTAACATACATGTGAAAAAGTGTTAGTAATAGGCTGGGGAAGGAGGAGAAGTGGGAGGGGAATGCAAGTTTACAGTGTGAGGGGTTTTAACACACTCCATGAGGGGTAAAACTTGATACAGAACCCTGTGGCAGTCAGTGGGTTAAGTGTGAATCTGATGGCTGTCTGTCCTGTGTCTTGCATGGCAAATGGTGACAGTGAAGAAGTAATTCAGCAATGAGGGCCTACCTTAACACTTTGAGTGCCATTTTGTTCCCCTGGTGATGCAGCACCTTTCAGTGGCTTTACTACAGGTCCTGCTGAGGCCACTGGGAGTCAAGGTGAGTGACTGTGTGTCAGCCATCTTTCTTTCTGGCTTTGTGTGTCTGTATGGGTGTTTGGTGTTGTGTGAGTGGGGCATGAGTGTGTAATACCTGTGAACTTTTACTTGTGGAGTCCCTCATGTGGTGCTGATGTGGAGAGAGTAATGGGGCAATCTGGGTTAAAAGGGGGCGGGGCTTAATCGTGAGTAGGGGCGGGGCTTAACATAAATATGGAAAAGTGTTAGTAATAGGCTGGGGAAGGAGGAGAAGTGGGAGAGAAATGCAAGTTTACAGTGTGAGGAGTTTGAACGCACTCCCTGAGGGGTAAAACTTGATACACAATCCTGTGGCAGTCAGTGGGTTAAGTGTGAATCTGATGGCTGTCTGTCCTGTGTCTTGCATGGCAAATGATGACAGTGAAGAAATAATTGAGCAATGAGGGCCTACCTTAACCCTTTGAGTGCAATTTTGTTCCTCTGGTGCTGCAGTACAGGTCCTGCTGAGGCCTCTGGGAGTCAGGGTGAGTGACTGTGTGTGTGTATCAGCCATATGTATTTCTGGCTTTGTGTGTGTATGTGGTGCTGTGTGTGTGAGTGGGAGCATGTCTGTTTGGTGCTGTGTAAGTGGGGCATGTGTGTGTGTGTGGTGCTGTGTAAGTGGGGCATGTGTGTGTGTGGTGCTGTGTGAGTGGGGCATGTGTGTGTGGTGGTCTGTGTGTGTGAGTGGGGCATGTGTGTTTGTCTGTGGTGTAGGAGCAAGTGGCGGCCATATTGTTTTTTTCTGACTTTGATAGTGGTGGGCGGGCTGCATAGTGGGGGCGGGCCAACTCCCTGCATGATTGAATCACCCAATAGGAGTAGTAACTCCTACTTTATGCCTCCCCTGGGTGTGTTTTGGCAGGCACAAAGTCTTCTTTTATATATATAGATTACTGTGTTAATAAATTTGAGGCTTTAGTGCAAATTTTGGGCAAAATATGTTTAAGCTCGCCAACCCGGTCAAGGTACCCCAAATTCTGGTGAGTACCTATACATTAATTTTTTTATTTTTTTATTTTTTATTTATTTTTTTTTTTTTTACAAAATTGCTCCTGATGATTTTTTGTGAACACGTACAGCCTAAGCCTGAATAAAAACATTAAAAAACACATTCTTGCTCCTGATTAATTATTGTATACTAGTTGAACAGCCCGTTACACGGGCCACAGTGCCACTGCCACCCGGTCGTGGGGCAGTCACGTGCAGTAGAGACTGCCCGCGCCACGACTGATACAGAGCTGGATGCTGAGCCGCGGCGCGGGCAGTGTCTACTGCGCATGTCGCGGTGTTACACACGTTCTAGCGAATTATTATATAGGATGAAACACATAGAGCCTACTTTAACCCCTTAACGACCGGCGGTCCTGGGACATTTCCGTCCCATAAGGACCGCAGAGGACCACTTGGACGCGCCGGTACGCGTGACCTGTCGCGTGTATCGGCGCGTCACTATGGGGCCTGATAGAGATCGCTCCGATCTTGGAGCGGTCAATTTCAGGCCCTATTTTTACTTACAGCGCTCCCGGTAGAGCACTGTAAGTAAAAAGTACGTGACGTACCATGACCGTCATCGGTCCTTGAGTATTTCAAGGACCGTGACGGTCATAGTACGTCACATGTCGTTAAGGGGTTAAAAACATATAAACACACCACATATATCTGCAGGATAGAACTCACCTGCTTTCAAACAGCAGTGACCTGCAGTGAGTGGGTGGAAGCCCAAGAGGACCAAAACACTTTCAGTCCTCTTTATAGGCCCTATAAAAAAAAAAAATAATAATTAATGGATAGGTACTTGCCTGAATTTGGAGTACCTTGACAGGGTGGGCGAGCTTAAACATACTTTGGCCAAAATTTGCACTAAAAACTCACATTTATTAACACAGTAATATGGTATATGCTCTATATATGGTGCCCATTTGGATAATCTATATGCTTGACATGCCTGGGTTAAAATATATTAGGGTTTATTGTTCTTTTAAAGGGTTAATAATGACCAGTGGTTCTCAATCTTTTTTTTTTCGGGGCACCCCTAACACATAATCTACAACATTTGGGGCACCCCTAATATATTTAATGTACTTTATCGAGGGCATAAGACGGGTACAGTACATAAAGATACAGTTATTATTATGTTTTATAATCATAGTAACAAAACTAAACATATTGTGGATAACAATTTCTATTAATCTTTATTTAAAAGTCCATTTTTGTTAATCTTCATAGAAAACTTGGGGCACTCTAAGGTGATGTCCGTGGCACACCAAAGTGCCACGGCACACTGGTTGAGAATCACTGGTAATTACTTTTATTAATAAAAGTAATATTGTAGATATTCAAAAAATAAATCCAATGATGCCAGTCCGATCTCTCAGACCTTTATGATTTTAGAGATAAACAGTGATAAAGTTCCCCCTCCTTCCCCTTTCATTGACGTCAGCCTTTAGTTGATAGAATAAGATCCTGACCCCGGGACTGGCTGGCGGCTCTTCAGCAGAGCCGAAATACTACAATCTAAAAAGAAATACTTCACTGTAACGATCTACAAAGGGTGCTTGCAAACCAGGCACACTTTGTAGCCCGTTCCAATGAAGTATTTATTTTTTAGATTTCGGTATTTCGGCTCTGCTGAAGAGCCGCCTCGAGTCACACAACTCAAATCTCCTTCTTTCAGCTTTACAGCTGACATCAGTGAAAGAGGAGGGAGGGGGGAGCTTTATCACTGTATATCTCTCAAACTATAAAGGTCTGAGAGATCGGACTGGCATCAATGGATTTTTTTCTGAATATCTACAATATTACTTTTTATTAATAGAAGACATTACTAAACCTTTAAGTGTGAAATCTACATTCACATTCCAGCTGGTCGCAGCAAAACAGAACCCCTCCCGAAAAGGTAGGTTTATAAATTATTTTGCTATACAAAAAAAAAAATGAAATAAGTACAATTTCTGGTGACTTTGTGGGGTGGATTAACCCTTAAAGTGCTGGAGAGGTATCACGTAGAGCATTTTGCATATCCTGTCTTGCTTATTGTGTTTAGCGCATAGCTTTTGCGTATTGTGGATAGTGTTCTGCGTATAGCTTTTTTTGTATAGTGTTTTGCATGTTGCGTGTAGCATTTTGCATGTAGTGTATAGTGCTTTGTGTATAGTGTATTGCGTACAGTGTATTGCGTTGTACACATTGTATTGTGCGTGTATTGCATGTGTACTGTATGTTTTGTGTGTGTGTGATTGTGTTTTATGTGTGTATTGTCTGTGTGTGTACTGTGTACATTGTGTATGTGTATTGGTGTGTGTGTGTTGTGTACATTGTGTGTGTATTGTATGCATTGTGTCTGTGTGTTGTGTGTATTGCATGCATTGTGTCTGTGAGTGTTGTGTGTATTGCATGCATTGTGTCTGTGTGTTTTGCGTGTATTGTATGGGTATTGTGTGTGTGTTTATTATGTGTGTGTATTGCATGTGTCTGTGTCTCGTACATGTGTATTGTATGTGTATGTTCATTGTAGCCCCTGCATCTCCTTGCAGAGATTTTGATAGTACCGGCCAGAGGGGCTGTCAAAATCATGCCCCATAGTTGGACCAATGGAACAGCCAGGAGAAACATAGAATTTGACGGCAGATAAGAACCATTCGGCCCATCTAGTCTGCACATTTTCCTACTGTAAAAACCTCAAACCTTTTTTGGTCCTTGGTCTTTTCTTATGTGAAGAACAGCCTTATGCCTATCCCATGCATGTTTAAATTCTGTCATTGTATTAACTTCTACCACTTCTGCTGGTAGGCTATTCCACTTATCTACTACCCTCTCTGTGAAGTAAAACTTTTTTAGGTTTGAATACCTCCTCTCTACTACCACCCCTGGGAGTGTGTGGCAGTGCCTCAGAATTTGTCACACGACCTCTACTTTTTTTTATATTAGTATAGATTAGGGATCCGTACCTCCCAACTATACAAAAGAACATCTAGAACTCAGATATCGGTACTCACAGTAATAGAATGCCAGTGAGGCTTCTTTCATGCACCGTCATATAACTGCAGGGGAAATGTAACACCCCCGATCAAGCTGATTAAAATGAAACAGGATCCATAGCTTGAATAAAATTATATATATATATATATATACTTAGGCCAGGTATGTCCTTAGACCAAGGAGACAGCACACAGGAAATTGTGAAGGAAAAAAACGTGATTTAATCCATATTTTTGAATTCAATCTTTGCCAAAAATATGGATTATAAAAAAAAAAAAAAAATATGGATTAAATCACGTTTTTTTTCTTCACAATTTCCTGTGTGCTGTCTCCTTGGTCTAAGGACATACCTGGGCTAAGTATATTTATATATTCCTTAAGTTATTTATGGGACGTGCACCTACTGCCATTTATGACCATATACTGTGCCACTGTACTACCGGGTGTTGAATTCCATGCAAAATACATACAGTTTTGTTGTTCAAGAACCGCACTCACAGGACTTCCAAATGATGCAAAAATGTGCGAGATTTATTATCAACGTTTCGGCCCTACCTTGGGCCTTTTTCAAGATAAGTTACAGAAAATGTTATGGTGTTGATATTTTTCTTTGGGAGAATTTAAAGTTTATTTGCACAGTGTATTTTATTTTATTATGATGTCATTTAGATGCCATTTTGTGGGTATTTAAAGGCACTTTTCACACTTTCTGTAACTTATCTTGACAAAGGCCCAAGGTAGGGCCGAAATGTTGATAATAAATCTTGCACATTTTTGCATCATATGGAAGTCCTGTGAGTACGGTTCTTGAACAACAAAACTGTATATATATATATATATATATATATATTTTTTTTTTTTATTTAATATAAATTTACTTAAAAAAAATAGAGGCCACATACCCGTGATAAAAGACTGTGTAATAATCAACACGTTTCAAGATTCTATCTGACCTCTTCATCAGGATTCAGGCAATGATATGAAAAAACGTTTTTCATATCATTGTTTGTATCCTGATGAAAAGGTCAAATATGACCTTGAAACTCGATTATTACACAGACTTTTATCAGAGGCATGTGGCCTCCATTTTTTAAAATAAATATATTACTTTTAATCAAGTTACGGAATCTGTTTCACGTTTATCTGCTCGACCAGGGCCGAGCCACATTTCCCCTGCAATTATATGACGGGGAATGAAAGGAACCTCAGTGGCAGTTTCTTACGATATCTGGGAACTTTTTGTTGTGGACTTCCGGAGAGGGAAGTACTGTGGTTCCGCTGGGGGAGAAAAATTATGCAATTTGTGTCAAAAAGGGGCGGGGTTTAATCGTGAGTGTGGGCCAGAGATTATGAAATGAAGAACAAGTATAATGAGCCATATATGACATTTTTTATGATATATTATATATCCATCTTATGTTTGTCTGAAGTCAAGTATTTTTCTATAATTATATTATTAAATAATTTTTCAATTTATACGGTTGTCCTGCACCTTTAAGATCATAGACGATAACTCCTTGAAGTGTATATACCATGCGTGAGCAGTAGTTGTTACATTGTAATAAGTTTACAGTTCAGCATGGCAAACTAATGATTAAAGAGGAGAGCGGAGATCGTTAGGGTGAAACGAGGGACGAACCATATTAAACCGGAGACCCGCGACTGGAGGTCTGATCCAGTGAAAGTGAAGTTCCCAGAGGTGGCAGTAGCCTCTCTGCTTGTGAGTACGCATTCAAAAGCTTTATATGTTTGATACTGCTTGCAACATAGATAACGCTTAGAGGAGTTGTGCGCTGTTCTGTTTCTTTTGTTAAGTATAATGACTAGGCTAGAGGAAGGAGAAGAAGAGGGCGGGGAGTGGGAGAAATAGACAGGGAAGGAGCAGAAGTGGGCAGAGTTTCATAAGAAACTCCCCACATCTGAAGGATCAGACTCTGCCCCGGAGATCCAGTAATTAACAGCAAAATCCAGAGTCTCCAGAGCAAATCTGCAGCATTACCAGCTATGTCTATTACTGTGAGTACCGATATCTTTGACATCCGACTTGTAGGCACATATTATATTATAGCGCCCTCCTTCTGTTTCTTTTGTTTGCCGTTTTCTGGCCGTTGTTTTCTTTCTTAAGGAACAACTGCATCTCCATTAGAAGTAGCTGCTGTTTTGAGATCTGTGTGGGGGCAGTTTTAATATCCTCCACATGCTGATATGCTACTTGTATGTGTAGTACACTTTTCTTGTGAGTATACTGCATGACATATACTTGTGGATTCACTTCTTTTACAAACATTATTACCCTACGAGGCACCCTCTTTTTCTTTTCTCGTTTGTTACCTCCCAAGTGTCCCTCTTTAAGAGACAATAGGAGTAGTGATCAGACCTCCCCTTTAATGCATGGCACTTAAATACTGTCTAACATTTCAAATGGCCAAAGAGGCCACTTTTGTTTTATTTGGCGTTGTCGGGGGGGTGCCTGGTAGGTGGCGCATTACCGAGAATTTTTAGTTTATTCATACCCTACCAACAACTCTTTATGTAACTCAATAAATGATTTAGAACAAGAGCAAACAGAATGATAGACCACTTATCTGAGGGAGCAGCAGCAAAGAAAGAGGAGGAGCTTAAGGCTGCATCCCAGTTTTATATGGATTGTGGGAGTGGTTAACTGGGGGAGGAGTATGATGGTTTCAGTTCTTTTTTGTCTGTTTGTAACAATAAAGTTTTCTTTACTGCTGAGTGGAGAAGGATTATAGCATAATATTAAGCCTTCATGCTTGCAATAAAATTGTGAGTTTTATTGCTGTGGGTCAATGTGATACACTTATTTACACACCTTACACACTGCACAGTCTGATCTCCTAACACAGGGACACCAGGTTAATACACTTCTATAAACACCACACAGTCTGATCTCCTAACCACAAGGACACCAGGGTGATACACTTATATACACACACCACAGTCTGATCTCCTAAACATAGGGACACCAGGGTGATACACTTATATACACACCACACAGTCTGATCTCCTAAACACAGGGACACCAGGGTGATACACTTCTATACACACAGTCTGATCTCCTAAACACAGGGACACCAGGGTGATACACTTATATATACACCACACAGTGTGATCTCCTACACACAGGGACACCAGGGTGATACACTTCTATACACAACACACAGTCTGATCCCCTAAGCACAGGGACACCAGGGTGATACACTTATATACACACACCACACAGTCTGATCTCCTAAACACAGGGACACCATGGTGATACACTTATATACACACCACACAGTCTGATCTCCTAAACACAGGGACACCAGGGTGATACACTTATATACACATCACACAGTCTGATCCCCTATACACAGGGACACCAGGTTGATACACTTATATACACACCACACAGTCTGATATCCTAAACACAGGGACACCAGGGTGATACACTTCTATACACACCACACAGTCTGATCTCCTAAACACAGGGACACCAGGGTGATACACTTATATACACACCACACAGTCTGATCTCCTAAACACAGGGACACCAGGGTGATACACTTATATACACACCACACAGTCTGATCTCCTAAACACAGGGACACCAGGGTAATACACTTCTATACACACCACACAGTCTGATTTCCTACATACAGTGACACCAAGGTGATACACTTATATACACACACCACACAGTCTGATTTCCTAAACACAGGGACACCAGGGTGATACACTTATATACACACCACACAGTCTGGTCTCCTAAACACAGGGACACCAGGGTGATACACTTATATACACACACCACACAGTCTGATCTCCTAAACACAGGGACACCAGGGTGATACACTTATATACACACCACACAGTATGATCTCCTAAACACAGGAACACCAGGGTGATACACTTATATACACACCACACAGTCTGATCTCCTAAACACAGGGACACCAGGGTGATACACTTCTATACACACCACACAGTCTGATCTCCTAAACACAGGGACACCAGGGTGATACACTTCTATACACACCACACAGTATGATCTCCTAAACACAGGAACACCAGGGTGATACACTTATATACACACAACACAGTCTGATCTCCTAAACACAGGGACACCAGGGTGATACACTTCTATACACACCACACAGTCTGATCTCCTAAACACAGGGACACCAGGGTGATACACTTTGGGGTTGATTTACTAAGCAGTGATAAAGAGGTGATAAAGTGGAGATAACTTCTCCAGTTTATCACTTCTCCAGGTCCTATGTTATTCTGTGAAGCCTATGCACAAAGATGTCTCCAACTTTGTAGATCATAGTGAATAGACTGCAAACAACAACATCCTATATAATAATTCGCCAAGTTGTGTGTAACGCCCGACATGCGCAGTAGACACTGCTGCGCGTGCGGCAGTCATGCACAGTACAGACTGCCCGCGCCTCGGCTGATACAGAGCTGGGCGCTCCGAAGGAGCGTCCAGCTCTGTATCAGCCAAGCCGCGGCCAGTCTCCACTGCGTGTGACTGCCCCGCGACCGGCTGCCAGAGGCTCTGTATCAGCCGAGGTGCGGGCAGTCTCCACTGTGTGTGACTGCCCCGCGACCGGCTGCCTGAGGCACTGTGGCCCGTGTAACGGGCTGTTCAACTAGTAACTGAATAAGTGATATCACTGGAGAAGTCATCATCCCCACTTTAACACCTCTTTATCTCCATTTAGTGAATCTCCCACAGGGAGTGAAAGAGGGACAGAGGGATTTGGGCTTCAAATAGGCACTGCAGACACTTAAGAGGTATTCAGGCTGCTTGGAGCTGTAAATCAACATCTGGGGAGCCACATTTTGCTGGATGCTCTGATCTAACAACAGCTGGAGAGTCACAGGGAATGCTGCTGCAAGTTGTAAACCAACTACGGCTAGAGAGCCACTTGTCGCCCTCCCTAGACCCACAACTCAGCGTCACACTGTTATGGGCGTGGCCAATAACAACACGTGCTCGACAAACTGTCTCATGGAGCCCCGCCCACAGACCCTTAGATCCCCTCGGCTGCGAGAGCGTTCCGGGGAAGTGGGTGTAGCCAAGTGTAGGCCCCGCCCACAGACCCTTAGATCCCCTCGGCTGCGAGAGCGTTCCGGGGAAGTGGGTGTAGCCAAGTGTAGGCCCCGCCCCTTCACATTACAGACACCGGAAGTTTTGGTCGGCTGGCTCCCCTCCCCCCAGCGGAAGCATGCGATCCCGGAAGTTCCGGTGCTGTTCGTAGGGGGGGATAAACAGGAATGGCTGAGGCAGCGGCGGCGCCTGCACCTCTCCCATCAGTAACAGCAGCCGCGGCAGGGAAAGCCCCGCTGCCCGCGTTCCCGGATAATCCCCCCGTGGGTGGCTGGACACGACAGGTGACCTGCAGGTGATTAGTGCTCGGGCTACGGAGGGCGCATGTCCGTGTCACGGGGGGGGGGAAGGATGGTTTGGTCTGGGGTAGGAGAGGGATGGCTTGGTGTGTGGTACCGGGCGAGCTATGGTTTGGTCTCTGGTATCAGGGGTGGGGGGGATTGGTCTGTGCTACCGGGGGTAGGGAGATGGCTGGTTTGGTCTGTGACACAGGGGGAGATGGCTGGTTTGGTCTGTGACACAGGGGGTGGTGATGGTTTGGTCTGTGACACAGGGGGTGGTGATGGTTTGGTCTGTGACACAGGGGGAGATGGCTGGTTTGGTCTGTGACACAGGGGGTGGTGATGGTTTGGTCTGTGACACAGGGGGTGGTGATGGTTTGGTCTGTGACACAGGGGGAGATGGCTGGTTTGGTCTGTGACACAGGGGGTGGTGATGGTTTGGTCTGTGACACAGGGGGAGATGGCTGGTTTGGTCTGTGACACAGGGGGTGGTGATGGTTTGGTCTGTGACACAGGGGGTGGTGATGGTTTGGTCTGTGACACAGGGGGTGGTGATGGTTTGGTCTGTGTCACAGGGGGTGGTGATGGTTTGGTCTGTGACACAGGGGGTGGTGATGGTTTGGTCTGTGACAGAGGGGGTGGTGATGGTTTGGTCTGTGACAGAGGGGGTGGTGATGGTTTGGTCTGTGACACAGGGGGTGGTGATGGTTTGGTCTGTGACACAGGGGGTGGTGATGGTTTGGTCTGTGACACAGGGGGTGGTGATGGTTTGATCTGTGACACGGGGTGGTGATGGTTTGATCTGTGACACAGGGGATGGTGATGGTTTGGTCTGTGACACGGGATGGTGATGGTTTGGTCTGTGACACAGGGGGTGGTGATGGTTTGGTCTGTGACACAGGGGGTGGTGGTGGCTTGGTCTGTGACACAGGGGGTGGTGGTGGCTTGGTCTGTGACACAGGGGGTGGTGGTGGTTTGGTCTGTGACACAGGTGGTGGTGGTGGTGGTTTGGTCTGTGACACAGGGGGTGGTGGTGGTTTGGTCTGTGACACGGGGTGGTGGTGGTTTGGTCTGTGACACAGGGGGTGGTGATGGTTTGGTCTGCGACACAGGGGGTGGTGGTGGTTTGGTCTGTGACACAGGGGATGGTGATGGTTTGGTCTGTGACACGGGATGGTGATGGTTTGGTCTGTGACACAGGGGGTGGTGATGGTTTGGTCTGTGACACAGGGGGTGGTGATGGTTTGGTCTGTGACACAGGGGGTGGTGGTGGTTTGGTCTGTGACACAGGGGGTGGTGGTGGTTTGGTCTGTGACACGGGGTGGTGGTGGCTTGGTCTGTGACACAGGGGGTGGTGGTGGTTTGGTCTGTGACAGGGGGTGGTGGTGGTTTGGTCTGTGACACGGGGTGGTGGTGGTTTGGTCTGTGACACGGGGTGGTGGTGGTTTGGTCTGTGACACGGGGTGGTGGTGGTTTGGTCTGTGACACGGGGTGGTGGTGGTTTGGTCTGTGACACAGGGGGTGGTGGTGGTTTGGTCTGCGACACAAGGGGTGGTGATGGTTTGGTCTGCGACACAGGGGATGATGGTGGCTTGGTCTGCGGCACGGGGGGGGGGGTAGATGGCTTGGTCTGCGACACGGGGGGTGGTGATGGTTTGGTCTGCGACACGGGGGGTGGTGATGGTTTGGTCTGCGACACGGGGGGTGGTGATGGTTTGGTCTGTGACACGGGGGGTGGTGATGGTTTGGTCTGTGACACGGGGGGTGGTGATGGTTTGGTCTGTGACACGGGGGGTGGTGAGTGTTTGGTCTGTGACACTGGGGGGTGGTGATTGTTTGGTCTGTGACACTGGAGGCTGATGGTGGTTTGGTCTGTGACACTGGAGGCTGATGGTGGTTTGGTCTGTGACACTGGAGGCTGATGGTGGCTTGGTCTGTGACACTGGAGGCTGATGGTGGCTTGGTCTGCGGCATGGGGGGGATTAGGCACAATTAGGGTTGCAAGCTTACTACTGTAAAATAGGGCACATTAACAATTGCATGCGACATGGGAACCATTTCTCCCCAATAATAATCACCGCTGTGCCATAGCATGCATTTTTCATGTGTCACATTGAATGCTCCTGTCAGTTATTGACAGTTATTTGGTAGGTGGCACCGGGGGAGGGTTTGGATGACTTCATCATGACTCTGGAACAGTTGTGTTTTGTGTTGGACTGGTGGTGTAAACTTGCAAATCTTTCTGGTGTTGGGATCAAGCTGATTACAAGGACACCAGTGGCAAGAGATTGAACACAAACTAGTGTATAAAAGTTAAGTGGAATAATTTTGGTACAAATCAACTGTTCTGTAGGGTTCAAACATGCTTTTCCCAATTGCCATTGATTTTAAATGGGGCTTTAACTTTTTGAATTATAAATGTGCCAAATATGTTACTTTGAATAGTACATTATAACATTTCAAATGTTGCATTGAAACTGTTATAAGTGAAATGGGTACTTTCCTGTTAGCCGAAACTATTTTCAAAACTAATTCCCGTCAGAATCTCTGGTTGTGTACCTTTTTGGTACTTTCCTATTATCCAGATTTTGTTTAAAAATGGTTCCAGATAACAGGAAAGTACCGGGAAATGGGTTTGTCTTTTCTACCATCTCTGCTCATAGTCCTGTCCTCCTGCAGATACTTCATGCACGGTGTCTGTAAGGAAGGGAACAACTGTCGTTACTCCCATGATCTCACCACCAGTAGATCTACCATGATCTGCCGATATTACCAGAGAGGTTGCTGTGCTTATGGAGACCACTGCAGGTAAGATGCAGTTTAAGGTAAAATGCAGAGTCCTACTGCGCTTTAAATATATTAAAGGATAACTGACACTATTCAATAGCCCACTGAACATACTATGGTCAGCAAATCCTAATAGTGCTTATGAATATTACCATTTTGTCTTTGTTAAAGAAATGGTCATCTTCACGCAAACCTGAATGTTTGGGGATGGACATGATGGTTGTGGTTTGTTTTTTTATATGAAGCGTGCAGTGTGTTGTCTAATGAACAGAGGTGTGCACTGCGCATTCCAAAGCAATGCATTGCACATTTCTCTGGTCCTTAAATGTAGGGTTACGGTTACCATGTGTGGCTGGTGGTCCTTGTACCAACTGTCATGTCCACCTCCAATCCACATGACATCCAGGGATGTTGGAAGATGTTCTCTTGAGCAATACTCATAAGGGCCTCTGGGATTTCCAGGCCATAGTAAGGCAAGTGGATGTTTTTATTAAAGGGGATCTATCACCCTAAATAAAGTCTCCAGTCACCAACTAAACATCTAGCGATAAGCTTAATAACACTATTAGCCATCATAATTACCGCGTTAATCACAAATCTTGCTGTGCCGAGACTGACAGCACAGGAGCGCAAATGCTTCTCAAGTGTTGTTGCCTGGCCATCCATTTCAGCAGAAGTAGGATTTCCTCGTAACAAGGTGATTATGCTGGTAATAGTAGTATTGTTAAGTTTACCGCTAGATTGCGAATTGTTAGAGGAGACTTTATTTGGGGTGATAGTCCCCATTTAAATTGTTTACTTCTCCTCTATAATTTGCATGTCTTGGAAATTCCCACTTGTCTAAAGCCATATACAATGACTCGAGTGCTTGGGAACACGGCCTGTTTTTGTCCATCCTAACTACTGCTTCCACTTTCCTTCTGTAAGGTATGAACACACAAAACCATTAAAGCACGAACTGATTGGAGATACCTCTGCCGCAAGGATCTGTCCCCGTGAGTCCCTCCTGGAACCAAGCAACAATATAAACAGTAAGGCAGCTGAATTGGCAGCTAGTGACCTGGCAGCTGGGGGCTCAGAGGCAGAAGACTGGGTGAATGCCGTGGAGTTTGTACCGGGGCAACTCTACTGTGGACGTGGTAATTGTTTGGGAGGGGAAACCATAGCAACCGACAAACTCGACGATCCCGTTTGATTGTATGATGTTGCGTTTATTTTCATTTTTTTTAAATGAACAATTACCTGGGATTTATTTCATGTCGATGCCTTTATTTTGCTTTGGTAGTAAAGTCATAGATGTCCACAATGGTAATTCTCTTGTAGATATCACTATGTGACACATAATATGCTAAAGAGTTGCCCTTCTGAATCGCAACAGCCGCACTATTGGGAACAAAGGAAAATCCTTTTTAGATTTAACCTTTTTATTATTTATCACTTTGAGTTCCACAGAGGTAGGGAATGCATTGCATGGCACTCAAAGGGTTAACCCTCTGAATGCAAGTGGTGTCTCCAATACAATAGGCCTATTTTAAATAATTTTAGAAATCCTTATTGGTTCCCTAGGGTGCGGCATCAGAATGTTTCCCCTTATGGCAGTGGTTCTCAACCTCACTAGTGCTGCGACCCTTTGATAAAATTTCCCAAGTTGTGGCGACCCCTAACAGTAACATTATTTTCGCTGTTCCTTCATCGCTGTAATTTTGCTACTGTTATGAATCGAAATATAAATATCTGATGGATTAGGCGACCCCTGGCAAATCGTCATTCGACCCCCGAAGGGGTCCCGACCCACAGGTTGAGAACCACTGCCTTATGGAATACTGCCCTAAAGGTGCAATACTGGAGAGCGCAAGCCAAATGTTTTGTAAACCTCTAGCATTCACAGTGTTAAAAGCCATATTTAAATCATTGGGGATTATTTGTTCCCAATAGGGTAGTTAGTTGGCTGCTCCAGGATTGCACCTCCCGAGCTTATTGACTTGTTGACATCAGCAGTAAGCAAGAATAGGAAAAGGGTTGAGGTCTATGGACACAAGTCTTTTTTTCAACCTAAACTACTATGTTAAAAAAAAAAAAAAATCCAACCTTTTTTATTTTGGTCAAACTCCCTTTCTTCTAGTCGTAACGGATGACCTCTGAAGCAAACAGTGCGCCATAAGGGTTGTCTGAACATCCCATTTGATTTTAAATGGGTCTTTTAACCCCTCAAATACCAGAGGTTCCTAATGCAATGAGCTGGAGACTTCTAACATTCAAGCCCTGTTTAAAACAATGGATTGTTAATTTGTCCCCACGGTGCAGTTGGATTGCTCAGGATCTGGCACACTATCTATAAGGCCAATAGACTACAACTGTCCATAATTAAAGGACTGGAAAAAGCGCCACCTTCTGACCGCAGTACAGATTTTCTGTTTAATGTTTAAAAAGGAAGAGAGGGAGGAGAACATTTTGTGTTGTAGGAACCTGTGTATGAAAACTCTCCCAGTACTTTGAGCACTTTTCTTTTACTTGGCAGGAAAAGCCTGTTGACACCCTGATTAATCCTTTGAGGACCAGAGATATCCATGGATTATAGCACAATTTGATACACCTCTGGTCCTCAAAGGGTTAACCTAAAGTGTACCTCTCCTTTTAAGATCAGTGGGGTGCACCATGTACTGTAAAGTACAATGTTGTACACCTCCCTGGTTCATAAAGGATTAATGGGCTAAGTTATGTTTTTTTTCACACTTTCAACTCTATGGTCTGCTTGTTGCTCTTTTAACTGGTATTCAGGTTGTTAAAGGGATAGTAATGTTTCAAAATAAAAGCAGCTCTTGTTAATCTTCATAGTATTTGGGCCATGGAGAGTTATTTCAAGACTGTTAGAGTTGTAGTTCAAGAGTAATTGACTGATAAAGTTCTCCCTCCCTCCCTTTTTACCTAGTGTAAGCCGCCTCCCCTCAGATGTGGAATCTGGTCTCTTGACCAGACAGATCACAGCAAGGGACAATCTTCTTATTGTGATCATAAGGAAAACCCTGCCCCCCTTGACAGGAGTTTCAGGTTTTTCCTTATGATCACTGAAGATTGTCCCTCTCTGTGATCCATCTGGACAGTTTTGCTGCTCTGAGGTGAGCAGTGTTACATCAGTAAAAGGGGAGGGAGGGGGTTACTTTCATTCAATAATTCTTGTACTACAACTCTGACAGTATTGAAATAACACTCTCCGTGGCCCAAATACTAAGGACGACCGATCGCGCATGTGTGCGTCACTTAAGGACCACGGACCATTTTTTTGCTGCATCCACTTCCGGGCTCCCCGAATGCAATGCAGTTGCGCGGGGAGCCTGGAATTCCATGATGGTTCAGGACCGTCATGGGTCCTTAACGAGATTCTGCCCATGACGGTTCAGGACCGTCATGGGTCGTTAATGGGTTAATTTGAGCTTTTTTGAAACCTTACTATACCTTTGTGTGCTGCTTTGATGCATATCTACTGTGGTCATTCAGTTTTGGGTTAAATGCTCCTCTTTCTAATTGGAAACTAGGACACCGTTTTCAGGTCACAATGTTCCATGGAACGGTAATGCAGCTTTTCAGTCACGTTTCCCAGATAGCCAGGCACGGCCCTGGCACCAAATAAAGATACAGGTCTCTTCTCCTGCTCTCTGTACACTGTCGTTGTACAGATGTGAGGAACCTAGGAGTCCGTTTAAGATTGTATTTGTACTCTATATTACCATGTTGTACTATCTGATCATAGTTACGCTCTCTCCCCCTCTCCTCTGACACTAGATCTGCATTGTATCTCTGGTGTCTGATGGAACAGGTGAGGTGATCTGACTTCTCTGTAATAAGGGTGATGAGCAGCCTGGTGTTTAAAAAGACATATTGATTAATACTGAAAATATATATTTCAGGAAAATATATATTTCAGAGTTTATCATGTTCAGTTTTTGTGCAGTACTTCCATTTCCTGAAATTTCACAGTGTCACTGTTGCTACATCAGTCTGTCTGGCATCTCCACCAAGTGACTTTTGGGCTACTGGTAGCTCTCGCCAGTCCAATTGGGTATCAAACTATGTGGCCTGCTGGTGACAGGTCCAGTGGCTGAAATCTGCTCCCCAGTCTCAGCACCGCTTTCATCTGGAAACATAGAATTTGACGGCAGATAGGCCAAAATGGTTCTTATCTAGTCGCCCATTTTCCTACTGTAAAACCTCAAACCTTTTTTGGTCCTTTGTCTTTTCTTATGTTAAGGACAGCTTTATATGCCTATCCCATGCATGCTTAAATTCTGTCACTGTATTAACTTCTACTATTTCTGCTGGTAGGTTATTCCACTTATCTACTACACTCTCAGTGAAGTAAAACCTTTCTTACATTACATCTAAACCTCTGTCCCTCTAGTTTTAGACTATGGCCTCTTGTCCTAACAGTTTTACTCCTTTGAAATATACTTCCCTCCTGCACTTTGTTGAATCCCTTCATGTATTTGAACGTTTCTATCATATCCCCTCTCTCTCTTCTCTCCTTCAAGCTATACATGTTCAGATCCTTTAGTCCATCCTGATATTTCTTTTCCTGTAAACCGGTCACCATTTTAGTAGCCCTTCTCTGAACTCTCTCTAGAGTATCCATATCCTTCTGGAGATGGGGTCTCCAGTACTGTACATAATACTCTAGGTGAGGTCTAACTAGATATCTGTAGAGTGACATGACCACTTCCCTATTTCTGCTACTAATGCCCCTGGCTATACAGCCCAGTACCCTGCTTGCATTCCCCACCACTTTATTACATTGCCTGCCTACCTTTAAGTCATTAGAAATAATTACTCCCAAATACCTTTCCTCTGTTGTCTGACGGTACAGTACCCTTAATAGTATATTTTTCCGCAGCTGATAGTAATTCAGATAGCCCTCACAGCATTTTCATTGGTTTCCTGCACCAATGCCACAATGGCTGCTTACAAAAGATGACTTGTATAGAGGGGAATATGTGCTGTCAGTGGTTGGTAAGAGCCCCAGTGTGACTCCAGATTCACCACCCATTGTAACAAGTCACCAGCTTTGTTTTAATCATTAAATATTCTAATAAACCACTCTGACTTTAAGCCTGCATGTGATTTCACTGCATCCTAAGCAGTATCTGAGAATTGGCTAGCCTTTTGCAATGCATTGCGTACCCCTCTGGCACTCACAGGGCTAGTGAATAAGATCTGTATTCTAGACACAGCTCGAATGGGAAATTGTCATGTGAAAATCCTTTATACCCATACGTTTTCCTATATACCTGTTTGCTCCTATAACTTTATTCGCTTCAGAAAAAAATTGCAAAATTTGTATAGTTTACCTTGGCTGCTATCTATGGATCTTTTTAGTGCCAGAGGGGTGACACTCGAGGGTTAAGGACCAGAGACTTGTGAAATGCATTGCAAACCCTTCTGATTTAGTATTTTAGTAAAAGCTTGTGTATCTGTTCAGTACCAGCCTGTCACAGTCCAGTCCTAGAAATACTTGGTGCTTTTGTTTTTCTGTCTCCCACTCACTGTGCAATTGACTAGACTGAAAGGAAATTTCTTATATCAAGTGTTTACTTGTCTTGTTCTTGACCTATATTAGGAAACCCAGTGAAAGGATTACATTATGTAAAACACTGAATATCAGTACTGTGCAATGTTGTCCTGATTTTAACCCACTGGATTCTAGATGGGTCTCAGTGCATTGCTTTGTAATGCATTGGAGATGCCTAGCATCCAAAGGTTTGAAGAACTATTCTCCTGATAGTTTTCCTGTCTGTGTGCTCAGGGATCAGGCCTGCTGATCAAGCTGAGGCTGTGGTGTTCATCAGTTAACGCTTTCAGCACCAGGGGGCTAAGCAACACGTTGTGTTCCCCACTGGCACTGAAAAGGTTAATTAGCTAGACCAGTGGTTCCTAACCTTATCCCCTAGGGTGCCTAACAGGCCTTGTTTTTAGGAATTCTCTGCTTGTGCACAAGTGAGTTAATTTAATGACTGAACGTCTGATTAAGTGATTTGTGCACAAGCTGGGAAATCCTAAATGCACATTACCCATGAGGTCCCCTCAGTAGGAGGCTGTGAAGAAGTGAGAGACAATGTTTGTGTACTAACTGTTTTATTTAACCCGGAGTTTCCCTGGAGTTCAACAGAACAAATACAAGTAATATTAAAAGTGGAATGAGACACATTTAGTATTTGTGTGTGGTATCATTGTTTTCTTAAGTTATTGCTTGGATTGAACTGTTAGATTTGATATAGATTTAAAAAAATAACCTTGTGTAGAAGTTGTGTGCTGTTTTTTTTTTTTTTTTTTTTTTAATATGTATGTTTGTGGTGGCCCAATTACTCGGTTTCAAGTTAAATCCCCTAGGGACCTTGTCAAACTGAGAACTACTGATCTAGACTTGTGTTTTGTGGGCCAGGAAACTGACCCTGCTGCTGTCTGACAAAGCAATAGTATTAAGTGGACCGCATCCACCTTCTGGGACCAGAACCAACATGAGTGCAAGGTGCCTGAACACATTTTTTGTGGATCACTGCCCACTTAGAGGTAGTCTCACATCCACCACGAGACTCTCCTCCCTGCCCTTGTTCACACAGTGGCAGGTTTTCCTGTGAGCGTGGATGTTTAATTTGTATAATATGCTGGTATACAAGACCATCCTATCTGATCAGCACAATGGATAAAGGAGATAGTTGGAATCTCCTGTCATTCACCACCTCGTATTTCGTCTGTACATCTTCATCATTCAGTCTGCATTATTAGGCAGATAAACACCATTGCTTCAGGTTTGACTGTTTTATGTCCATCATCCATTATTCATTTTTCTTCTGTATTCTCTGTTGGCATTACATTATGTACAGTATTAGATATTGGTTTTCATTCTATTTTTGAGCTATTTCATTTCACGTGGGGGGGGGGACACACACATACTGCCCCATACTTAACTACTTTTAGTCCTACTAATTATCATATCACTAATATTGTGTGTGTATAAAATATAATTTATCAATTGGCTAGTGCAGACTTTTTTTCATTGTAAACATGTCTGATGAAGAGACCGAAGTTGTCTTCAAGGATTGTATTCTAAACCTGCTCAGCCAATAAAGGTATCACTTTTGCTGTACCAGAAACCTACCGCTATGCCTTTCCTGCTCCTTATATAACGGGCACTGCCATTGCCTGGAAAACTCAATCAAAGGGTATTACAGTTCAAGCTATCACAACATGGGGAAGCTGTTGCAGTCACATTCTATGGAGAACTTAAAGAATAAGTGTCTGGACACAAGGTAGTGTTGTTGCTAAGTGCTTCCTGTTAAAAGGGCTAGTAACGCTTTGTATTTAAAAAAAAGTCTGCAACTGCATAATATGCAAATTAAAATAGCTTTTTAAGTCTTCATTTTTTGCTTACTAGTGTAAGACCCTTGTACATGGGCAAAGGTCCGGGTACGCTACCTCACTGCTCCATGAGATACAGTCTTGCGTCGGCTCACTCGATGCAATCATGCGCACTAGAGACCGCCAGAATGTGGGCAATCTCTACTGTGCATGACTGCATCGTGACAAACATCCTAGAGAATTATTATATAGGATTTTTATGTTCCTCACATTGACCTCCCTGGATCTGTTTCCAGAGAACTGTCGAAGTATAGAAGAAGGTATAATCTTAAGAAAAGGTAGTGTAAAAAAGATGGCATACAAAGCACTCTGCTGTACATGGATAGGATTCCATTGTATCACTGTCCTACACTGATGGGTGCTAGACCAGAAAGCACTCTGGGAACAGATCTAGTTGGCTCACAGACAGGCACATGTGTGTCACTGGAGAATATGTAAAGTCAAAATAAAGGGTTAGTTTGAGTTTCAGGTAAATATCCAAAGTATTGTTGCAATATGTTGGTTAAAGGGATAGTAATACTTCGTTTTAACTTTATTTTATTTTGTAGACATTATAAAAAACACGAACGATATAAGTCTTATCTCTCAAACCTTTATGGTTTGAGAGATATTCACAAGCAAAGTTTCCTCTCCTGCCCCTTTTACCTAGTGTAAGCCATCTCTTCTCAGATGTGGAATCCAGTCCATAGACCAGACAGATAACAGCAGGGGACAATCTTCTTCCTATGAGAACAATGAAAGCCCTGCCCGCCTTGACAAGTTTTTCAGGTTTTTCCCTTATCTTAATTGAAGATTGTCCCTCTCTGCAGTCTACCTGGGCACCTCCCTTCTGATCTGGCTGAGCAGTGTTACATCAGTAAAAGGGGCGGGAGGGGGATACTTTATCATTGAATTACTCTTGAACAACAACTCTGACAGAATTGAAATAACACTCTCCAAAGTCCAAATACTATGATGATTAATTAGAGCTGCTTTTATTATGAAACATTACTATCCCTTTAAGAGAAAAAAGTGTAATAATTCTGGACCAGCATCACTTGACAAGCAAAGTGTGTGTGTGTGTGTGTGTGTGTGTGTGTGTGTGTGTGTGTGTGTGTGTGTGTGTGTGTGTGTGTGTACGTGTGTACGTACGTGTACATACGTACACTGGCACAGATTTGCCAGTGGTATTCAAAATCTTTGTTTGTGGTGCACATTGGGGATCTTTGGCAACTCTATGCCACTGAATCTTACTGCAGTGACCTGATGCTCCTGTCAGTATCCCCATCCCTGAGAATTGTACTGCAGTGACTTTTGACAGGAGTGGCCAGGGCAGTGCCCACTACTGTCAAATTTACTTCCCTGCCATGATTCGTTGGTGTGAGGGAACTCCACCCCCTACAGTCACTGGTACAGGTGAACCGCAAACAGTTTTATAGACTGATATAGATTTTTCTTCTTCCCATAATGAAAACTTTACCGTTAACTTTCTTGGTCTAGTTGACCTACCAGGTCCTGGTACTTCGATTCTTTACCTTTAAGTGACAGGGAGCAGTTTTGGGGTGCACGTCTACTTTTAAAGGCGCGGTCTTGATGAAACATGATTGTTGCACTTTAAAGCCACTAGTGGCAACTGATGCAAGAGACCATTGTATGAAGTTGTACATGTGAATCATTGTACATAAATACACTTCCTTATTACTTTCTCTTTATTTATATAGCGCTAACTAACTCCATCGCTTTACAATTGTAATGATGCTGAGCAGACACACATGGCCTTTTGCCCAGAAGGAAATATTCTAGATCGAACAAACTGCACCACACTGGAATCAAATATTCCTAATCACTTTAACCCTTAGATTGCTAGAACAGTACATTGGGGACATCCCCCTGGCACTTAGACTGAACCCTTTGCAATGCGTTGCGTACCCCTCTGGCACTCAAAGGGTTAAATTACATCTGTTATCACAGAGGAAATGTTTGTTCTACAATCTACTCCTGTTATATCATTTAAAGGGTTAGTAATGTCTAAACTTTCATTTTGAAGAGGTTTTAAAACTTGGCTTAAATGCAAAAAAAAGTATCTCTCAAACTGCTATGGTTTCAGAGATATCTGCTTTTAAAGTGGCTCTGCAGCAGAGCCGCAATCGTGTTATTGACAATGAATGACTTCATGGAATGGTCAGCTGACAACAGGAAATCGCGAACTTTAAATGCATGTATCTCTCAAACCATGGTGGTTTGAGAGAGATGGTTTTCTGCATTCAAGCCAACTTTTTAACCTCTTGAAAATGAAGAATAGCTTTTTTCAGATATTACTAACCCTTTAAAGGAGCAGTAAACTTAGTGACTCTTTCATCAAATGCAGCATAATAACGAACTCTAATCTGCCTTTGAGGGCATTGTTAATGTGAAGGAAACAGGAGTAAAATGAAAAATGCATATTTACCCATTGAGTGCTGGAGAGGTATGCATTATGTTGAGTACCCCTCTGTTACTCAGGGTTAAACTGTAGTATGTTTTGAAAGGTGCATCTCCTTTTTAATCCTATGATGCAAAGGTACCCAACGCAAAGTGTTGTATACGTTTCTTGGTACTCAGAGGCTTAATGTAGATCTGAGTAGTTAATGCTTCGTGCAGCAGACGTGTGTTTGATGCCCCCTGGCATTCAAAGGGTTAAAAGAGAACTTCAGATTTGTCTAACTAATGCACTAGCAGTGATTTGTGGGGTTGTCTCCCCCGCCCCAGTCCTTGGGGCTGACTGTCTGGCAAGGTTTTAACCCTTTGAGTGTCAATGGGTTAAAGGGATAGTAATGTTTATTTACTAAAGTACGATCTAGTCATATTTATACATTTTTATAACCATGTGTAGTTGTGTAACCTGCAACACTGGTGTTTTACCTTTATTCTATAATAAAGTCCCTCGCCGCCACCACCCATTTTACTTACCTCAAGCAGCTTCAGCAAAATGGTCCGGATGGAGACTGATGAGGGACAATCTTCTTTCAGCAAAAGTATAAAACATGCCCTCCTTCCTCAAGGGGGCAGCGTTATCCTTCTACTGAAGGAAAGAAAATTGTCCCTCGCTGCGATCTGTTTGGTCCTGGGGCTAGTTTCCAGATCTGAGGGGAGATTGCTTGACATAAATAAAAGGGGCGGGAGGGGGACACTTTATTATAGAATAAAGATAAAACGGCAACGTTGTAGGCTATACTGCTACACATTGTTATAAAAATTTATTAAAGGGATAGTAATTTTTCATAATAAAAGCAGTTTTGGGCCATGGAGAGTGTTATTTCAATTCTGTCAGAGTTGTAGTACAAGAGTAATTCAATGACAAAGTATCCCTCTTCCGCCCCTTTTACTGATGTAACACTGTTCAGCCAGATCAGAAGGTAGGTGCCCAGGTAGACTGCAGAGAGGGACAATCTTCAATTAAGATGAGGGAAAAACCTGTCAAGGGGGGCAGGGCTTTCATTGTTCTCATAGGAAGAAGATTGTCCCCTGCTGTTATCTATGTGGTCTATGGACTGCATTCCACATCTGAGAAGAGATGGCTTACACTAGGTAAAAGGGGAGGGAGGGGAAACTTTGCTTGTGAATATCTCTCAAACCATAAATGTTTGAGAAATAAGACTTGTATCGTTCTTCATGTTTTTAATGCCTATAAAATAAAATAAAGATAAAACAGAGTATTACTATCCCTTTAAGACTTGATTGCACTTTAGTAACTAAACATTACTATCCCTTTTAAGCATATTTCTATTTAAACATGACTCTGGGGGACAGAATTCCACAACTTCATTTTAAGTGGTGGTTTTATCTCCTGGAATGCTAGAGAGGTCACAAACACATTGCAAAGCAATTTTTCTGAGACCACTGGCTTACAATGGGTTGAACATTAATGGGGCTCCCCCCCCCCCCCCATCCTGTGTATAATCGCTTTGTCTCGCTGTCTCTTACACATAAGCCTCGGTGCTGGCAGGGGGGGTTATATAATTGATGCAAGCATGTCTCAATTTCATATAAAAAATTACCTGCATGTATGTATTAAGGGGTGTGTTATGGTTTTATTTTTTTTTTGTTTAAACACCACAAATAACTGCACACTGTGAGCCAAAACGGTTTTAAGATGTAATCTGTGGACGTGTCTAAAGTAAGAACTGTTTCATACTATGGATAGAGATTGTCACATTTACACTGTAATATAGGTAAATTGTTGGTACTGTGTTGACCGCAAAAAGACTGGTAGAGTGTAAGCTCTCAAGAGCAGGGCACTGTAAAATTTTTTTTTTCTTTTTGTGTGTGTGGTTTTCTATGTTCCGTTTGTACCGTTTTGTATCTGTGTATGTCTATTAACTGTTGTGTATACTGAGGAACAAGTTCGCACTATATAAATAAAGGATAACTTTTTTTAAAGATCACTTTTTGCCCCTAATTTGTCTGCCACTACTTCCTTGGTGTAATCACTGTACTGTCAGTCTCAGTAAAACGCATGCAGGAAAAATCGCAGCTGAGACTTTTATTATTGAGCTGGGTAGACCTGTATGAGAAAATTTATACATAATCTGTAGCGCAAACACCCTGATCTTGTATGTGGGTGGTTTTTTTTTTTGTTTTTTTTTTTTTTTTTGTTTAATCTCCAGTATATTGTCCGGTGTTGGGGTCCTTACCAATAGCACAACTGTTGAGAGTTTTGGCCAGAAAACAGTACAACACTGATATAAGGGGGCTAAAACTTTTTTTATACTGCAACAACGTGGGTTGTTTTTTGTAAAAACCCAAGAGTGTGTTTTGTTTTTTTGTGTGTTCATATACAATTTCTTTATTTTTAAAATTGGTATTAGGGTTATGATTAAACATTACTTCACTGAGTGCCCAGGGGTACTCAATGCATTGCAGACCAATGTGTTGCTTACCTCTCTGGTATTCAAAGTGTTAAAACCATAATATTTTAGTAAAATGTAGACTTTTCATTTTCTGGGTTAGTCATTGCTAGGAGATGAGTCACTCCAAAGGTGGTTGTATTTCACAATTTGGTTTCTTTGTAATAATGCTTAAAGCGGAACTTTCACCATATTTAAAGTCCCCCTGCAATAATTAGGCAGATGGCAACTAGCTTAAGAGTTATCTTGCCACTCAGAACGAGCAGATTCTACAGAAATCCTTAATCTTCTGAGACCAGAAACCAGGCATCAGCACAGACATCTTGTCAGCACACCTGAACTGTCAGTCACTGTCTCCATTAAAAAGCATTGCACTGTGCGGAAAGGCACCAGAAGGGACTGACGACACAGGCGCGCGGACTGCACTAACCTGGCTATCAGTCTCTGAAGATTGTAAAGAAATCCTTAATCGGCTTGTTCTGAATGAAAGATAACTATTAAGCTAGTTGCCATCTCTGTAATTATTGCAGGGAGACTTTAAATACGGTGAAAGTTTCACTTTAAATCTGCAATAGAAAAATCCCAGGCAGCCCCGGCTCCTAGAACTTCTTCCTTCTCGTATAGAATTCCCCATGATGTGTGACCTCTGCCTACATCAGGCATAGACAATGTGAGGCCCTCCAGCTGCTTCCAGACTTATGGGAGTTGCAATGTTTGGTTATATTGGCCCGTTCTTATATACTTTGCGTGTCCCTTGTATGCGTTGGTCTGCAATGTGTTACGTATCCCTCTGGCACTCAATATTTTAATATTGCTTTTCCATTTTGAATGTGTGGATATTTATTTATTTATTTTTTTTTTATCCTGCTGTAAAACGGAGCCAGTGATTTCTCATTTCTCTTTCCTTCCCTTCAGCACCATCTGGTCCAGAAGATCACACACTAGGAACTGCAGAGCAAGAAGAGAACAAGGAGCAACCGGCTGACCCAGAACTGAAGAAGCAGCTGTGTCCGTATGCTGCGGTGGGGGAATGCCGCTATGGAGAAAACTGCGTCTACTTGCACGGGGACCCATGCGACATGTGCGGGCTCCAAGTGCTCCATCCAGTGGACACCTCCCAGAGGTCCCAGCACATAAAGGTCAGTGTCATCTAGGAGTTTACAATGCTCCTCGTGCCTAATGCTCACACACCCTGGTTACAAGCAACAAGTTCATCTCCCAACTTTCTCTCTCCGCCCCCAGGACTAAAATTGTGGCCCACCAAAGGAATCCACCTATTGGTTAAAAATACTAAATTGGTGTTGGGGGGGAATACATTTAAAAGAAAAGTAAGCCATAAAACCCTAATGTTTCTAAAACTTGTCATTTACATAGTAACATAGTAGATAAGGCTGAAAAAAGACATGCGTCCATCAAGTCCAGCCCATGCCAATAACACCCCTGTTGATCCAGAGGAAGGCAACAAAAAAGCCCTCTGGAGCAATTTCCAATGTAGGTGTGTGTGTGAGTGTGTCAAATAGTTCCCCGGCTCAGTATCCTATTTGCTTTGAAGCCATCTGTCATAACTGTCAATATTGTTCTGTGCTAGATAGGCATCCATTGCTTTTTTGAATGCAGTTACATTATCTGCAAGCACAGCATCCCGAGGCAAAGAATTCCATAGCCTTACCGCCCTTACTGTAAAGAATCCCTGCCTGTGTTTTAGTCGAAAGCGCCTTTCCTCAAGTCTTAATGGATGACCTCTTGTTCTTAGCTCAGCTCTTTGCATAAATAATTCATTGGATAGTTCTTTGTATTGGCCTTGAATGTATTTGTAAATGGTAATCATATCACCCCTTAGACGTCTCTTTTCTAATGTAAACAAACCCAGTTTGGCTAGTCTCTCTTTGTAACTCAGATCCTCCAATCCCTTTATCAGTTTTGTTGCACGTCTCTGCACCTTTTCCAGTTCAGTAATGTCTTTTTTTAGAACAGGCGCCCAAAATTGTACTCCATATTCTAGATGAGGCCTAACCAAGGATTTATACAGAGGTAGGATAATGTTAGCATCCCTTGCTTCTACACCTCTTTTTATGCAGGCTAGTACTCTATTTGCTCTTGCAGCAGCTGCGTGACTCTGCACACTGCTGTGAAGACTATTGTCTATCAGTACACCTAAATCTTTCTCTAATGAGGATTTCCCAAGATGTTTCCCATTTAGAGTATATGTAGCAAGTTTGTTTCTACAACCCAAATGCATAACCTTACATTTATCTACATTAAATGACATCTGCCACTTTTCTGCCCATTCACTTAGTTTATCTAAATCCTTCTGTAGGGAAAAAACATCGAGCTCTGTATGTATTTCCTTACATAGCTTAGTGTCATCAGCAAAGATTGAGATGCTACTTTCAATTCCCACTTCTAGATCATTAATAAACAAATTAAAAAGCATTGGGCCCAGGACTGAACCCTGCGGTACCCCACTTATAACCCTAGACCAATTTGAAAAAGTTCCATTTACAACAACTCTCTGCCATCTATCATTTAACCAGTTCTCAATCCATGTACAGATACCACCACCCAAACCGAAGCCTTTTAATTTATGCAGTAACCTGTTGTGAGGCACTGTGTCAAAGGCTTTTGCAAAATCCAAGTATACTACATCAACAGCAATTCCCCTGTCCAAATTACTACTCACTCTTTCATAAAATGCAAGTAAATTAGTCTGACATGATCTGTTCTTCATGAAACCATGCTGATTCCTACTAATGATATTGTTTGTCTTCACATAGTTCTGAATACTATCAGTTAATAACCCTTCTAGTATCTTACCCACTATGGAAGTCAAGCTCACAGGTCTATAATTTCCTGGTTTGGATCTTGCTCCCTTTTTAAACAATGGAACTACATCAGCTTTCCTCCAATCACAGGGCACTATGCCTGATGAAAGCGAATCAATAAATATTAAGTATAATGGTTTTGCTATTACTGAACTAAGTTCCTTAAGTACCCTTGGGTGTATACCGTCCGGTCCAGGCGCTTTATTCACTATAACCCTTTCCAGTCTCTTTACGTGTGACTACCGCTAAGATACTCCGGTAACTCGGAGGATAATACTTATCCAGTCAGGTGGCTGATCCCACTCTTTTTGAACACTACAGGGGAGGACCCTCCAACTTCTGATCAGCAATCGGTACCATGTGAGCTTGGTCTTATGTCTCAAGCCCTCGTACAAAAAGTGCATCTGCTCAGAACAAAAATCCTGCTGTTTCCTGAGGCTAAGAAAGAGGAGGCTTCAATTCCTGGCCAGTGGAATTTCAGTTCTGAGCAGGGCTACTGGCTCTATGGAGATTTGAGACTGGATTTTGGCCCTGAACATGTTCACTGCTTCTAATGGGGGTTTGAGATGTCCATAGCTCCAGTTACTGATCAGAGGCAGAATTTGGAGGCTGCTTCTCCCCAGTCTTCAAGATACAGCACTGGATGGACCATGTGACTAGGTAAGTACGAATGCCTGAGCTTCTGGAGCAACGTGACGGTAGTCTGGGACAAAACGGTTGTCTGTGTTTTACAAACAAGCAACCTAAGACTTGCTACAAATAAAACAGTGGTGTTTAGTGCCTTTTTTTGCCAAAGATATGGAAAGCTTGCCTGCCCCGTTAAGGCACCCAAGCTTAAAGGGATAGTAATGTTTCACAATAAAAGCAGCTCTAATTAATCATCATAGTATTTGGACTTTGGAGAGTGTTATATCAATACTGTCAGAGTTGTAGTTCAAGAGTAATTCAATGATAAAGTATCCCCCTCCCGCCTCTTTTACTGATGTAACACTGCTCACCTCAGAACAGAAAAGTGGTGTCCAGATGGCTTGCATAGAGGGACAATCTTCAATTGGCATAAGGGAAAAACCTGAAAAAAAAATGTCAAGGAGGGCAGGGTTTTCCTTATGATCACAGTAAGAAGATTGTCCCTTGCTGTGATCTGTCCTGTCAAGAGACCAGATCCCACATCTGAGGGGAGGCGGCTTACACTAGGTAAAAGGGGAGGGAGGGGGATACTTTATCATTCAATTACTCTTGAACTACAACTCTGACAGTAGTGAAATAACGTTCTTCATGACTCGAATACTATGAAGATTACTTGGAGCTGGTGTTTTTCTGAAACATTACTATCCCTTTAAGGAAAGTCCTTATCTGCCTTTAATATGTGAACATGTATTTTGCATAATGCAGTTAAAAACAGTGATTCCTCCTTATCTCTACTGTGAACAGAACCAGAGTGAGGGAAATGAGGGAGGCATTTATACCTTCCCTAATTCAGCTGTACCAAGCTGGGGAGCTACCAGCCAAGACAGGATGAGCCAAAGCCTCCCAAAATAATACAAAAATATGAGACATACAGGTTCCTGGTGAGATTGAAATGGCTTATTAGCAGTGTTACCAGCTAGTTCCATAAAATGTAATACCGCTGAGTGACCACAGCTCTCACACACGGGGAGTTTAGTGAGGTTATATGCCAGTTTTTTCTAATTTTCTATTTTTTTTTTCTCAGGGCTCCCCTTACATGAATACTGACATTTTTGGGCAATCCAAATGTTTTTTTAACATTTTGTCAAATATTAATGAAGGGTACAAATACATAAATGTATTTTTGTCTCCCAATCAGAATAACTAACAAACCTGTTTTGCACAACCATTATAATCTATTTGAAACTCAAAATTCTCACATTTGTCAGTCTCTGTAGAAAAGGGACGCACCCCTTGTAGATATCCATGGCACCATAGTTAAAGGGATAGTAATACTTTGTTTTATCTTTATTTTATTTTGTAGGCATTAAAAAAACATGAACGATATAAGTCTTAACTCTCAAACCTTTATGGTTTAAGAGATATTCACAAACAAAGTATCCCCCCCCCCCATTCAACCAGATCAGAAGGGAGGTGCCCAGGTAGACTGCAGAGAGGGACAATCTTCAATTAAGATAATGGAAAAAGCTGAAAAACTTGTCAAGGGGGGCAGGGCTTTCATTGTTCTCATAGGAAGAAGATTGTCCCCTTCTGTTATCTGTCTGGTCTATGGACTGGATTCCACATCTGAGAAGAGATGGCTTACACTAGGTAAAAGGGGTGGGAGGGGAAACTTTACTTGTGAATATCTCTCAAACCATAAAGGTTTGAGAGATAAGACTTATATCGTTCTTCGTGTTTTTTTTCATGCCTACAAAATAAAATAAAGTTAAAATGAAGTATTACTATCCCTTTAAGAACCACTGTCCCTGTCGCTACCTCTAATGTGGGTAAAGCCGCCTGGGTGTCTATATAAATAAGAGTGCTATTCAGGGATGGGCCCCTCTGGTTACTGCAGGGGTAATTGGTTGGTAGACCTCCAGCTATTGGCCAGTTGGGGATGATGGGTGTGGCAGTCCCCAACAGCTTGTAGCCCAACAGCTGAATGACCTGCTTTACTGTATCTCTTAAAGGGATAGTAATGTCTCTATTAAAGTTTAGCTCTGAGTCCTCTTTATGCATTTTATAATGCATAGCACTATGTTTAATAACTTTTGGTTCTGTAGTTCAAAAGCTATTCAAGCTAAAAGAATTCCCCTCCCGCCTCTTCTGGCCACCTTCCCTTACAGCTGCAATCCTGTCCTGGAGCCTAATGGATGCAGCGAGGGACAATCTTCACACAGTAAGTATAATGAAAACCCTGTAAACCTTGATGAAGGAGGGCAGGATTTTCCTTTTGCTTACTGAAGATTGTCCCTCGCTGCTCTCCATCTAGACCATGCTTAGAGGCAGCGTTACACAGAGAAAGGGGTGGGAGGGGGGTCCTTTCACCTTGAATAGCTTTTGAACTACAGAACTGTAAGTCCTTAAACGTACCGTTACCTGTTATAAAAAAAGACTCTGAGCTAATCTTAAATAGAGACCTTACTATCCCTTTAAAGGGAACGCTGTAGAAGTTACTAAGGAAAATTTTCCGCACTAATTTTGCATTAGGTGTCCAACACTGTTAAAGACAAACATTGCAATTTGCACTTGAAGTATTGTGAATGCCCTTTCTCCATTTGTTAAAACAAGTGTGATGCAGAGGAGTGTAGGACGTTGGTTGGTATGCCAGCCAGTATGAACTAATATGCATACTCTGGAACAAATAAAGGCAAATATCTCAATTTATTAAACTCAATTTAGTTTTTAGGTGGTCATTTAAAGGAACGGTAATGTAACAGATCTTGGTGCTTTTATGGAATGGAAGAGAAGGCTGTTACATTCCCAGATCAGTAAAAAGCAGTAAAGGTTGTTTTTTTGTTTTTTTTTTTGTTTTTTTTTCTGGCACTCAAAGACCGATAGGGGCAATATGGAGATGACTGGGGGTAATGTGATGGCAATGTGGAGCGGATAGTGACAAGTTAGAGTGGATGGGGGCAATGTGGAGCTGATGGGGGGGGCAATGTGAGGGTAATGTGGAGCTGATGGGGGGGGCAATGTGAGGGCAAGGTGGAGCTGATGGGGGGGGGGCAATGTGAGGGCAATGTGGAGCTGATGGGGGGGCAATGTGAGGGCAAGGTGGAGCTGATGGGGGGGCAATGTGAGGGCAAGGTGGAGCTGATGGGGGGGCAATGTGAGGGCAAGGTGGAGCTGATGGGGGGGGGCAATGTGAGGGCAAGGTGGAGCTGATGGGGGGGGCAATGTGAGGGCTAGGTGGAGCTGATGGGGGGGACAATGTGAGGGCAAGGTGGAGCTGATGGGGGGGCAATGTGAGGGCAAGGTGGAGCTGATGGGGGGGCAATGTGAGGGCAAGGTGGAGCTGATGGGGGGGGCCAATGTGAGGGCAAGGTGGAGCTGATGGGGGGGCAATGTGAGGGCAAGGTGGAGCTGATGGGGGGGGCAATGTGAGGGCAAGGTGGAGCTGATGGGGGGGCAATGTGAGGGCAAGGTGGAGCTGATGGGGGGCAAGGTGGAGCTGATGGGGGGGCAATGTGAGGGCAAGGTGGAGCTGATGGGGGGGCAATGTGAGGGCAAGGTGGAGCTGATGGGGGGACAATGTGAGGGCAAGGTGGAGCGTAAGGGGGGGCAATGTGTGTGCATGCAACAGTAATAGAGACAAAGACACATGCAACAGACACACACATATAGACACACAAACTCCCACACACATGCACTGACATACATATAGTGAGACAGACACACTCATACATGAAATGTATAGAGAGAGAGAGAGACAATCTTGACGTGAAGGAGCAATGAAAATAATTTTACTGTTAGGGGTCCCCACAACTTGGGAAATTTTATCAAAGGGTCGCGGCACTAGAAAGGTTGAGAACCACTGCGTTAGAATGTAACAGGAGAACTCATTGGAATTTGACCACTAGAGGGCACTGCTAATGTAAATACGGGTTTAAACTGTAATAACTCTTGAAACATGCATGTATACATGAAACATCTTAGTCCATTTTATTCAAGGAATAGAAACTTGCATATATCCGTCTGTTAACCCTCTGAGTGCCAGAGGAGTACGCAACACATTTCTACATTGGTGTAATATATATATAATACATTTTATTATTTTTTATTTATTTTTATTTTTTTTTCTTCCCACTAGTCTTGTATTGAGGCTCATGAAAAAGACATGGAGCTCTCATTTGCCATCCAACGCAGTAAGGACATCGTGTGCGGAGTTTGCATGGAGGTGGTGTATGAGAAAACGAACCCCAGTGAGAGGCGTTTCGGAATCCTGTCCAACTGTAACCACTCCTACTGCCTGAAGTGTATCCGTAAATGGAGGAGTGCCAAGCAGTTTGAAAGCAAGATCATAAAGTAAGGGGCACCTGTGTACCTCTCTCGCATACATTTTATTACAAAAATAAAACCATATAGTAGATTAAAGGAAAAGTTGTAGATAAACTAGAACTGCCCGCTGGCTTTGTGTACAGCTTTCATCCCCTTGAATGCCAAGTCTCCAGTGCATTGTAAAGAAATCCACTCTTTCAAATGGCTGAGAATTCTCTCCTAAATTGGTAGTAATTTGGGTAATGTTTACCCCTTGAACTCCAGAGGAATGTGCAACATGTTGTACACCCAGGGGAACTTAAGGGGTTAAGTTGTTCCATATGTGTTGGTTTGGTGCGGATAATCTACACTGTGTTTTTACAGAAGTCCCCCCTTTATTAACGTGCTAGCACAGGGAGCTATTGACCACACGTGCCCATTTCCGTTGTTGCTGAGCATGTGCTTCGTGAGGAAGGGGCTCACCGCAAATGTGATGTTATAACATGTACAGAACAATGAGCTGTAAGTTTGGACTCTAGCAGAACTATTTAGAATACTGTACATGGATTACCATAAAGTGCCAGACTGTGGCACCAGAGCATGAAAGTCAATGTCTCCACTTCTTATTTTACTCAGTCTAGTCTAATACAACATATTAACAATGTTTTTCTGGCCTGGAAAACCAAACTAAACTTAAAGGGATACTAATGCTTCACCAAAAAAGCAGCTCCACTTAATCTTCATGGTATTTGGGCCATGGATAAATTTATTTCAATACTGTCAGAGCTGTAGTACAAGAGTAATATAATGATAAAGTATCCCCCTCCAGCCCCTTTTACCTGATGTAACACTTTGATCACAAGAGAAAAAAAACAAAAATGGTGTGTTTTTTTTTTTTTTTTACCTATTTCAATAAAGTACATGGTGGATTATCCATATAAGTGGGGTATCAAAAGAAAACCCTATTTGTGCTTAAAAAAAAAAAAGTGTGTATAATTTATGGTGGTGGAATAAAAGACTTGTAGGGAAAGCACTGTTGAACAAAGACATAGTCAAAAAGGTCAGAATTGCTCCGGTCCTTAAGTGAAAACAACCTCAGATTTTCCTGCCCCTTAAAGGGTTAAAGGGATAGTAATGTTTCACAAAAAAAAAACAAAAAAAAACAGCAGCTCCAATTAATCTTCATAGTATTTGAGCCATAGAGAGTGTTATTTCAGTACTGTCAGAGTTGTAGTACAAGAGTAATTGAATGATAAAGTATCCCCCTCCCCCCCTTTTATCTAGTGTAAGCCGCCTCCCCTCAGGTGTGGAATCTGGTCACTTGACCGGACAGATCACAGCAATGGACAATCTTCTTACTGTGATCATAAGGAAAACCCAAACAGTCTTGCTGCTCTGAGGTGAGCAGTGTTACATCAGTAAAAGGGCTGGGCGGGGAATACTTTATCATACTACAACTCTGACAGAATTGAAATAACACTCTCCATGGCCCAAATACTATGAAGATTAATTGGAGCTGCTTTTATTGTGAAACATTACTATCCCTTTAAATGGTTTAACGTTCAGAAATTTGTGAGAGCTTTTAACATTCTTGTGCCCTCAAAGATCTTACCATGTTTTTCCTTCCACCTAACTATTTTTATTTTATTTTATAGATCTTGCCCCGAATGCCGTATAACATCAAACTTTGTCATTCCGAGCGAATACTGGGTTGAAGAGAAGGAGGAGAAACAGAAGCTAATTCAAAAGTACAAAGAGGCCATGAGGTGAGTGTTAATGCCTATCCAACCCTTATGCCATTGGGGGGCGGTAAAGGTTCATTTACAGCCCTTCTACTAAGATATTGGTGTTCTTTTCAGTAGAAACCTTTTTCCAGATCAGAGATCAGTATCTAAAGATCATGTCATTCATTACAACATTAAAGCGGAACTATCTCCTCTATACACGTTTACCTTATTATAATAGTCATATAGCGATAAGCATGCTGTGGCGAGGTTTACATGATTAAAAATAAGCCTGCACCTTACTTCCGGACAGACTGCAGTTACAGCTCTGCACCGCAGCCTGTTAGACTGTTCCCTCCCCAAGTATTGTCGTGTTCCAACCAGCTTTCAAGGAGAAATCCTCCATCATCGGAGGAGGCTGGAACGCGACAATACTTGGGGAGGGAACAGAAGGAAGACTGACAGGCTGCGGTGCAGAGCTGTAACCGCTGTCTGTCCGGAAGTAAGGTGCAGGCTCATTTTTAATAATTTAAATCTCGCCACAGCATGAGAGTCCTGGTACTAGAGGTCTGTACCACCGTCACTTCTATGCTTCTGCTGCACCGACATCCCAGTCTCCATCATTCATTCAGCACAACCCCTCCAAGAACGTATAACTGTTTATTGAACGATTCTTTGGGCTTATATACCTAGTTAAAGGGATAGTAATACTTCGTTTTAACTTTATTTTATTTTGTAGGCATTAAAAAAACATGAAGAATGATACAAGTCTTATCTCTCAAACCTTTATGGTGTGAGAGATATTCACAAGAAAAGTTCCCCTCCTGTCCCTTTTACCTAGTGTATGCCATCTCTTCTCAGATGTGGAATGCAGTACATGGACCAGACAGATAACAGAAGGGGACAATCTTCTTCCTATGAGAACAATGAAAGCCCTGCCCCCCTTGACAAGTTTTTCAGGTTTTTCACTTATCTTAATTGAAGATTGTCCCTCTCTACAGTCTACCTGGGCACCTCCCTTCTGATCTGGCTGAACGGGGAAGGGGGGGGTACTTTGCTTGTGAATATCTCTTAAACCATAAAGGTTTGAGAGATAAGACTTATCGTTCTTCATGTTTTTTTAATGCCTACAAAATAAAATAAAGATAAAACGAAGTATTACTATCCCTTTTAATCACAAAATCACAGACAAAGCATACAAAAGACTGAGACATACAGCAAACACACAGTACAAAGGAGCAGACATGATTAGGTTAGCTAGACAAAGGATGTAACAATGGATAAACACTGGGACAAAAGGTTGAGGATCTCGAATACACATTTCTAAACAATGGCCAGGGGGTTGAAGCATCTTTGAATATTCTGCTTCAACCCCTGGCCAATCAGGTGCCTAGAATTGGCTGACCAATCCTGGCCAAGCTAGTCTCATCCAGTCAGATCCTTCGGGGGGGCAGCTGACTGACCAATCCCTGGGTGGCCTACTTTCCCCCATGTTAAGTCTATGGGGGACCTTTAAATATGTCAACCAGGGCTTCGGCCAATCTGGAAGCTGCCTACTTTCCCATGTTGTGTCAATGCCAGCTTGCCATAGTTCTGCTGGCCATCCCTGTCCTAGCAGGGAAAAATTCTGTCCACAACCACTTTCAAGTGCAGAGTCCAGAGCTCCGTGACAGTTCTGTCACAACTATTATAATAAGGTAAACTTGCATAGAGGTGCTAGTTCCGCTTTAATGTTGTAATGAATGACATGATCTTTAGATATTGATCTCTGATCTGGAAAAAGGTTTATATTGAAAAGCACACCAATCTTAGAAGGGCTGTAAATGAATTTTGCCACAGCATGTTTGATATTTTTGTTAAAAAAAACAAACAAACAAAAAAACGATTAAAGCTTATCGCTATATGAGGATTACAATAAGTTAAACTTGTATAGTGGTGATGGTTCCCCTTTACACAATCCATGGTTTACTTCATTTTGGGTGTTGACGTTCAGATGTGTACACCCAAAACAGGGGCAAGTCCAGTATCTGAATTCAGGGAACATACACTGTAATCTTCTCATGTATAGATTCTGTCTTGGAGTACTACGGGATGTCAAGCTTTTCAACCCATCCAGGTTTTAAGGATTCAAAATATCCTTGCTTTTTCACAGGTGGTTAATCGGTGGCACAATCATTTTGATTGTATTACCAGGAATATCCCTAGAACCTGACCTGCTGAGGTGTCCCTAGGACCGGAGTGGAGAATCGCTGGCCTATAAACTGTTTTTGTTGCGTCCTTGTCCCAGCTAACGTGCTACTTCTGTGTGTACTCTGCTTCGCAGCAACAAGTCGTGCCGGTATTTTGATGAAGGACGTGGCACTTGCCCGTTTGGTGGGAACTGTTTTTACAAGCATGCGTACCCAGATGGCCGCATCGAAGAACCGCAGCCACGGCAAAAAGGGGGAATGTCCAGCAGATACCGGGTACGTTTTTGAGTTTAATTTCCATTCCTTTCCCCTTCCTCCTACTGTGTGTCCAAGGCTGGTTTACTAAAAACTGATGCAAACATTTTTCAAAGTTGGTGGTGGAGTTGGGTGTGTTTGGGTGTGGGTGTGTTTGGGTGTGGGTGTGTTTGGGTGTGGGTGTGTTTGGGTGTGGGTGTGTTTGGGTGTGGGTGTGTTTGGGTGTGGGTGTGTTTGGGTGTGGGTGTGTTTGGGTGTGGGTGTGTTTGGGTGTGTTTGGGTGTGTTTGGGTGTGTTTGGGTGTGGGTGTGTTTGGGTGGGGGTGTGTGTGGGTGTGGGGGTGTGTGTGGGTGTGGGGGTGTGTGTGGGTGTGGGGGTGTGTGTGGGTGTGGGGTGTGGGTGTGGGTGGGTGTGTGGTTTTTTTTTTTTTTTTTTTTTTTTTTTTTTTTTAAATCTCAATTTTATTACTGCTTTTGTCCAGGCCCATCGCAGGAACCGATTCTGGGACTTTGAAGAGCGAGAGGGCGGCGACTTGTACGACAATGACGAAGATGAGTTGGTGACCATGGAACTTGGAGAAATGCTGCTCATGCTGTTAGGGGCAGGAGCTGACGATGACCTGACTGACTCAGAGGACGAAATGGAAGTGTTGATCCAGGAGCATATACATGGATTATTTGACCTGGACCTATAGCGCCAGTCAAAGGAGTTTGGACTGTCTGGGCAGCTTCAGACAGTAGCTATTCCCTGTGGTGGTGTGGCAGTGCCTGTGTTCTCTCCTAGGCAGGCCTATCAATTCCAGGTGCTGTTGTAATAATTTTTATCCTGACGTCTGTCTTATCTCCCTATCCCCAGAGTGTTTGTTTCTGTTTCAAGATATAAAAAAAAAAATAAATAGGTAAAAAAAAAATCAGCACAAAGCTAAGTAACAGAACAAATGAAGCAGATTGTGCTTTATTCAGAGGGGGTTTGGTGTCTGTTTGGAAGTCAAAAGTCGAATCCCAAAACAGAGGTAATTTGTGGCACCTGAAATGTGCAGTTTAGTAATTCGCAGTGGTTGTCTATCTTGAACTGGAACATCCGAGTGGCACATACGCAGTGAGTGTGAGTACTCTTTCACACAGCAACCAAATTGTAGCAACCGCCTGCTGCATTTCCATCTCCAGGTTTCGGTATCCCCTTCCTATTCTGCATCCCCACACTGAGGGGTGGGGGAGGGTAATATCTGACAGCTGGCCCACGTAATTATCCGCTAAATACTACTGGATGACTCCAGTGAATGGCTGGCTCACCTGGGAGTCATCCAGCAGTATTTAGCTTTCATGTGAGCAGTATTGGAAGTTGTGATTCTCACCATAATCTCAAATGAATGGCTGACTCACCTGGGAATCGCAACTTCCAATATTGCTCGTGTGAAAGGCCTGTTTGATTCAAAGACTGCAGTAGAGATCTGCCCTGCTGCAACTGTACTGTGTTCTAGCATGAGAACCGTAAAGATGCAGCGTATGTGACTTCAGTGCATACGTGTGAAGAATATCTGCTTGTGTGAAAAGGCTCCATAGTCCAGTAGCTTACCTTTCAGCACAGCAAGAAAACCAACTCCTCAATAATACTTTGGTGTCACCTGAGTAAAATGGGCTTAATAGGGAATTCCACTTATTCAACTAAGTTGGCTGTAGACTTGTTTGTTAAAGCGGAACTACTCCATTTAACAAAGATGGCCCAAAATTATTCCTCAGTCGCCAGAATTATTACCTGGTTAATGCGAATTATCCACTGCTCCGGGACTAACAGGTAGATCGGAGCGCAGACATCTTTCAATAGTTAAGTCTGCGTTCCTGCGCTGTCTGTCCCTTTTGGAGCCAAACGGCTCCTAGCAATGCTTCCTAGAGCTGAGACTGACAGCGCAGGTGCACAGATTTCGCAATGGAAAGATGTCTGTGCTCTCTCCTGCCTGTCAGTCCGGGAGCAGTGGATAATTCGCATTAACCAGGTAATAATTCTGGCGACTAGCGCTACTGAGCAGCTAGTCGCCAGATGAGACATTATTTGGGTCCATCTCTGTTAAGTGTGGTAGTTCCACTTTAATGATCTTGGAGTGGGTATAGAAAGTGGTGGTTCAATCTCTGCTGTACGCAAGAGTGTAAAGAAATGTACAAAGCAGGTTGTTTGCACCGCAGAATGATTAGAAACATGGATTGTGATGACTGTAAAGAACAGTCTGGCTCATCCATTCTGCACACTTCCCTATAGAATAAAATAGCCTTATGTATTCCTCAGGATAGAAGTATGTCCGTCTCCAGGCATTTTTGAATTCCCTAATTGTTTAAAGGGATAGTAGTGCCTACATTAAACTTTGTCTCGGTCTTCAAAAAAGCTTTTAGAACATATTTCGCTATGTTTAATTACTTAAATGTTTATATCTAATAAGATATTAAAGCTGAAAAGAACCCCCTCCCGCCCCTTTCTGGCCGCCTCCCCTTGATTGAATCCAGTCCTGGACGAGACGATGCAGTGAGGGACAAAGCTTCATGAGTAAGCAAATGGAAAATCCC